>JAPYZR010005787.1:0-14183 GCA_030522945.1 Trichopria nigra
TATAAGGATTACCTTTGAGCAAGATTATTCAAATTGCTATAACGTAACAGTAAAGCTTTTATGGGTCTAAAGCTCATTATAAATGAATTATGCGAAAACTCGATTTAATGCAAATTTTCTGATGGCCTGCTCGCTTAAAGACTTAAAACGAATTCCAAAATTTTGTACGCTGCAAACTCAATAGGCTTCAGAATCGTTCAGTTCAGCGAATCTCTCGGAAACGTCGTCTCCCCATCTGTCTTCATCTCTGTGTCCCTAAATGTTCAATGTCCATGAATCACACCTGTTTGTTGTGCAACTCACACCCCATCACGTCGTAAGAGAAACGCGTTTCACTTGATACAAGCTACGAAAGTACAAAAAACAGGAAATAATACCGTCGAACCCATTTCGCAGGACATTTCGGCCAAGTGGGTCGATAAGAAAGCTGCCGGAATGCGAAGCGCGACGTTCGTTAAATCGCAATGTGCCCCATATGGAAATTCAGCTTCGTGAAGGCTCTAACCGTTTATCGCGAGCCATTTCCGTCGTTCAATATGAATACCGTGAACGATACTCGAAAGCATTTCGTCGATGTCTCGTATTCGTTTTGAAAGAAATAAACTCGATTCAGCCGAAATGGCGGTAATATTTCGGTCCTGCATATGGTACAGACGAAGTCGTAACGCAATAAAGGCAAAGTCGTGGCGCGGATTTCAAATCGATCTCGCGGAATCGCTCATCGGCAGCTTACGCCATATTGTTATTAACCGTACGAATCTCGTGTTACATACGACACCAAAAAAATGTTCCTTTGACTCACATGATTCAACATTTAAACTTACTTCCTTGTCATGCAGGAGGATGCAAGAGAATACCGAAACTAACCTGTATCTAATGCCGTATTCTTTGTTTGTTCTCTGTGCCGCCCATTGTTGTATCTACCTGATCACCTGACAAACAAAACCACTCACTGAACCTCTCAAAAATCTCAAAAATCTATCTACAGGTCTTGAAGGTACTAAGCAAAAAGCCTTCTTTATCTGAGTTAATGAGGCGGCTTGCTCGAATGCATGCGAGATTTGACTGAGTACATTTTCACGATTTTTTTTTCGTTTGTAATGGGTAATTGTAGCAGCCTGCTTCTTTAGTCGTGGTTTATGCATGTCAGCGGGCAGAAATTCGATTCGGCGTTCCGGATGTCCGGTCAACATTTAATCGGAAAGAAACAAGGCAGAGATGAAAGAAAGCTTATTCGTTCTTACAATTTAATTCACGGGAAATGATTACGAGGTCAGGCATTACTTTTTCTTTTTATCTCTGCCTAGAATTGACAAGATGCCAGCTTGTATCTAATTAAGTCTCGAAAGGTACTACCGTTATTATGAATTCTCGTTGCAACCTGTAAAGCGTAATAAAGGGAGTACGAGCATAATCCAATTAAGCGTACACGCTGGTCATTATTTATTTTCTTTACATTCATTCGTCATACAAGTGAAATAAATTAATTCGTACCCAGACATTTCTGCTCGGGGCATGTATAAATGTACAAAAAAAATAGAATCCTTTTAGAGTAAACTTAGATAATGTTGAATTGTAAACATTCGCTTGCAGAATATTAGTTTGTGTGTCATGAGCACTACTTTTACATTCGTCATTAATCACGAATCGATAAAATGCACGCCACTCAAACGAGCAACCCGTTGCTCCCTAATTCTAGTGCTATAAGTCAGCATGGGGCAAGTAATTATACTTGGATAACATCAGGTAATTATTTCACGTGTATACGTATTCAATGGCTTGCATTTTGCTCCATTCTAAATAGAAGGATCAAACGCAGAAATCATTGTTTATCGCGTCTACATGGAACATTATTCATTTATGAGATTTTACGTGCTATTTTGTAACGATCGTAACTTCTTATTATGTTTTTTTTTTTTTTTTTTTTTTGTAAAATCGTGATATTAAATTCCTATTTCGTTATAAGCACGTAGATACTGAGCGATCAATAATCGCGAAGAACTCTGATACGAACCAATTACAAACCTTTAACAAGATCTTTATAACAGATGGCACGTCCATTTTTGCATTTGTCAAGTGACATTTGTACGTGCATCCACCTTCCCGGAGCATGCGTTGGTAGATTGAATTAGATTGAATGTAACATATATAGTTAGTCTCATTTTTTAATGATACTCACGAAATGCATGCCTGAGTGATTTTGCAATGTACAACATAGTCGTAGATGGATTGAGTGACATATGATAGAGGGTAGAATTTAGACGATGGAGCGTTAAAGCTAATATAACGATTCAGTGCCCGTATACATTAGAGACGTCATCTTATCGCTTTTGGATAACGCCACTTTAGGGATTCGGGTCAAGATCATCGGGACCAACGTTCTTTAATAGTCGAGAACCTCGACAGAGCTATTTGAAGCGTTAGTCTTAATGGTCCCGATGCGAATCACTATGCTACATCAGCCAAGTTTTTCTTTCGATGAAAGTCACTCGCTTTCATCGGAAAGACGAAATGCACCGCATTTTACTGCACATTTCCGCCTTCCTCGATTCCTTCGGTTCGTTGACAGTCATCTCGAGCGCTGATGTATTCCGCGCGCATTGACAGTCTCGAACTCGAGATTACGGTCTTGGATGAATAGGAGGAGGATACAGAAAGAGGCGAGAAAATATAATGGCATGTATCATTCACGTTCGAGAAACTTCATGCTAGTCTTGTTAATAGAACAAGAGCGGTACCTGGTAGAGGGCGAAGGATTTTCGAAGGAGCATGACATTCTTGCCGAGAATCTTAATTAAAATCTCCGCAATCTCGCAAATCCCATCCGCCGCACCTACCGGATACTATACGAAGACTAATCTCTCAACTCTACCTCTCATTCTTCGTTCTCGAGCTCTCGCACTCTATCTATCTCTGTTTCTTGTTCAATCTTTCCTTCTCTTTTGCAATTTTTATTTTTCTCTGTTTTTTTTTCGTTTGTTTTAACGTCATCTCCATTGGAATATCTGGTCTCTCACGCGTACGTAAATATGTGCCATATGAAATAAGTCTATAACATACGATATATCATTTCTGCTGTACATAATATAAGTAAAAATGTATCTTATATGGCAGATATCATGACTACGTAATGCAGTACGTATATAAACACGATGCAGATCGTGCCGGGGTCACCGTGGCCTCCCGCTCCTTCTATTTCCGGTGTGCAAAAATGGAACCGGACGAATTTACGCACCGGCAGCTCCAAATATCACGTCATAAATTCGAGTTTTCCTTTCTTTTTAATTTTTTAATTAAAATGCACATTTTTATACGGAAAATAAAAGGAGAATGGGAAACCGCGGCGGATGCGCCTCCATTTTCCTCTATAGTTTCCGCACTTACATTTCTGCATTCTCTTCTTACGCTATTTTCTTCACATTCGTAATTTAGTTTATTGCGTTCTACGGGAATCGTGTAAATGAAAAAGAGGCCTTAGCGGAAATAAGATATCAGTGGGAGAATTTCTTGTATAGTCTTTGTTTATTTTATAATTTGTTGTAAAGTAAAACGACATGATTTTATTTTTATAAATTTTCATATATACTGCGTTAAAATTTTTCTATGTTGTGTAATGATTACGCGGTGTCTTAATCGGGCATTGGTAAGGTGTACCTGATGAGGGCCTAGACATGTTGTAATTACACCAAATAGCACGGGATGCTCTATGAAGGTCCATTTCACATTATAGAACGTTCCAGGGCATAAATGCATGTCTACAACGGTAGATATTAATATGATATTCTGGAATGGATTACATGCATATGTCAGTCTGGTAGTCCAGTCTCGAATATACTTAACATGCCCAGCATTGGGCATTCAGTATATGATGATATGTATATATACAACGTGAATAAAGTGCATAATATCAGCAGAGATCCACGCGCTATTTGGTAAGGTTGTGATATCAAATATCTCTGACACGTCATACAGTCCTGACATTCCTGATCAAGGTCAAACTCTAAAAAAATGAACAATTGTACCTACTTTTAAACTCATCTTGTTTGTCAGGTTCTAACCATCTTCTATGCAAGTTGCGGAAAACTTATCTAGAAGTCAACTCTATCTCTCTGCAAAACTTTGATCAGGAATATGTACTAGTGTACACCTTTATCAAGTTGAAACCACAATATCTACTCGGGATATTCAACTCGTATACTTCTGGTTGTGATAACCTGCCGAATATATCCGCCGTTACACTTTGCATCTGGGAAAGTCTTCCCGTGTACATACACCGAATCGATTTATACTATTTGTAGTTTTTGCTAGTCGTCGGTGTGAGCATTCTAGTTTTGACTATTTTGAAACGTATTGAGTGGTTGATTGCTAGATTTCTAATAATTGCAAGTTTTTTTCTTTTTTCTTAAGCGTAAAATGAAGCGAACAGTTCACTCTTTGTGCGTATTTTTTTCACTTCTTCATTACGACTCTGATCTCGCACTTTTCTCACGCATATTGACATCTCTCTGTCTATCTGTCTTTCTATACTTTACTTGATTCTCTCTTTAAAAATCTCTAAACCTTTAATAAAATGCCTTGAATATCATACTAACCTATATTTTTTCGTAGACAATGGCAGCGACGAAGAGGAATGCTGGACTCACATCGGCCGTACCTCGAGCTACATTGAATGACGAAGAACTGGTAAGGGTTTTATTTTAACTGTAGTTTTTGTAATTAATATTTGTAAGTGACAAAATGCAAACCGCTCAAATTGCGAGATAATATTTAACAACTTTGATATGAGGCCATACGTTAATTATTTTGTAAACATGATTGAATATTGTCACTTTTATTCTAGGATTTGAAAACATATTACGATTTATCGATTTCACAGTATAGGAATTTCAGTATTACCGGTCGTACGTTTTGATGTCGACGTAGGAACCGGGTTTGTCATTCGACTGTTCGGAAGCAAAAGTGCTTCCTGTGAGGAATTATGTTATAAAACGCAAGTTGCAGGACATTAGAAAGAGTCGTAAAATGGCTCGACAGAGAGAGAAGAGACGCAGCGGAATTTCAATCTTCCGCGATTATAAAAATAATAACCAATAACCAACGCTACTTTCGGTTTAATGAGTTTCGCCCCGAAGTACGGGTTTAAACACGGACAGAATTAACGTTTTGTATCGAAGTAAGGAGTAAGTTTCCGATTTTATCGACCGTTTAATTGTTTCATTAGTCTCGCTTCTCAACGTCTACGAAGCCTTATAATAAGGCCGCCTTACCGACAAGCTAAGAGCGTATCAAAGATGTATACGCCTCGGATGTTGAAGCACAACTTGTTTCTCTGAAATGATTACTTTGTCGGATTTTCTGTCGCTCATTTGATATATTTTCGCATTCGTTTTTTTTTTCTTTTCTGACATTGCAGACAGGTCGTATATAATACCGAGCTTAATTTAATCTAACTTGTTTTTTCACATGAACCGTGCTGCATTTTGCCCTCATTTCCACGACATTTTCTTTCACGTAAGTGCGACTTAGCCTATACGGGCTACTTTTGCGCCTGTTTGCTTTTCCTTTAGTTTTGTTTTGTTGAATTTTGCATTTTTTTTGTTTCCATAAATTGCATCTGCTTTCGCATACAGATTCGTTGCTTCATTTTCTTTCTCTTTTTATACTTTTCTTTTCGAAAAGCAAGATTTAGTCTTTTGAAAAAACCGAGACTAGAAAATACAATACGTGAAGATGCGTGAACTCAGAATTCAATTGGAATTCCTTTTACGTATTAATAATTATTCTCTCCGCATGCCGATATTTCGTAGTCTACTTATACTCGAGCAGAACTTACATCAAGCTACCTTAATACTAATTAGGTCCTATTTCTGATCAAGTATACCTGAGTCGAGACTGATAAAATTCTAATAAGGTTTTTCTATAAAGCATTTGTACATTTTTTTTTCGATACAGAATATGATTCGACTACTCTGATCTGAACCCGAATCACAAAAAAGAGTTATTCCTATCTCGGTGATGACGTAATTCTTCAGAAGCAAATTCCTCGATAAATACCTGGTCGGAAATTGATTTTCTACAGTACTGTAATTCGTAACAAAGTAAATAAAACATAAAAAAAAAGATTAATTTTACATGCAACTGGTGAAACATCCAGGAGATTCGAGAGTAAAAACAAAAAGTATTTGAAATCCCGTGAATTTACAGAACAGAATGTTGCAGACACATGTATAGGGTGCTACTAAAGTTTCGGCCGCATTATCGATAAACTTAATGCATTCGTTCATTCCAAAATTTGGTAGTTCCTAGCGTCGAGACTATGCTGTAACTTACATCGTTCGCGTCTCCGACGAACAAAGTTCAATATTGCGAATGTCGGCTAATCGATGCTCTAATATAACTTGTCGAATCGATTTTTGGGTTGGACATGTCTTCCGGTGTAAATTTATTAGAGAACTGCCTTGCACGCAGAAATCGAATTATAGGGGGTAGGCGGAAGAGAATTGCCTTAGTGTCGAACTGAATTATATTGCACAGAAAAAATACACAGATATATAGAATCATTTATCTATACTATTACGTTTCTAACATAGCAGAGCGGGCTCTCCTGCTATACTGCAATCGACCGACATGTAATTTGCGATAGAAGAACGAATTGCGAAATCCCAACTTGGGATGCTTCTCCAATTTGGCAAAGAAACACTGCTTTGGTGGCATCGTCTAATAGATTTAGATAAATGAAGATATGCAGAATGAAATGCAAATGGTGGTAATGTTTCTTGCTCTAAAATTCTTAATCTATGATTCCGAGAAAGAAAGGATCACATCTTACAAAAATTATCCCAAATGAAAACCTGATTGCATATGGAAAAAATTTGGATTATAAATAGAAGTGAATTTGATATAATCGTGTAAGGATATTTTACTTATGCAAAATGGATCTCATTCAGAAATGTACATTCATTCAAGATAAACTTATATTTATAGTAATGTGACAAATAGGTATATAAATTTAAAAATCACTTATCCCACGACGCTTTACGTACAACTTGCAATATAAATTCTTTCTCTCTCTCTCTCTCTCTCTCTCTCTATATATATATATATATATATATATTTTTTTTTTATACCTTTGGAAGTTGGCTATGTGGAAAGAACCGAAGATAATAAAGAGATAGAGGGTCGAAAGGGTCTCAAAGAGAAACGTCCTTTTCGACAAAGTGTTTTTAACTTTTTTTTTTATTTTACGCCTACCAGTTTGAAACCGGGAAGTATACATTTACAAACGAAACTCAAATGCATAAAATGAAACAAGTTAATTCTACACATTTTATAGACGCACACGCTAGGGCTGTTACGGAGTCGTAATTTCGAATAGTTGTCCGATGTTCGTTGAGAAAGCAAGTAATGTTGTCTGATTTCGAGAAATGGCTGTTGATACATTTGGCAAAAACTATTGTTCTAATTCATTTTATGGTATACAGCTTTTGAATCCTATTGTCGCAAGACGTTTAACAACCTCTTCAACTTAAATAGAAACCTCAAAGCAGACAAATTGCGAAATCGCGTGACAAACTAAATGTCCAGTAAAAATGCTTTAGTGAATGAATGGGCTGCAAGAATAGGCCATTCACATTGTAAACGGATCATTTCACAGTTTAGTTATTTTTCAATAGGTATACTTTTACTTGACAAATATCTATTGGTAGATTTTATATTTCGAAATGTAAACGTTTACTTTAACAGTTTGCGAGTTATCAATAGTATTTCCAAAAATTTTGGAAACGCTTTCATGAATTGTTTCTTGAACAAACGACGACGTGTTGTCGATGTAATTTTGCCGACTTCTGATTATGAATATCATGATAAAATTTGGAGCCCGGACATATCATGGCCCCCATTTTGAAAAAACAGGCAAAAACATAACAAAAATACATCGATAACCCGTGGTCGTGAACATAGAACCTGAACATAAAATCGAAATTCTACAAATTCGAACCACAATTGCAACGCATTGAAGAAAATCTACATCCCCAACCTTCCGCATGCTTTCACGCGGAACTAGTAAATCGCAACGGATTAGGGAAGAATTTCCAGAATAATCCTGAACTAATCGGGAAGATGTGATTGTCATCTCTAAATCGAACAAGGCGTGGAATAATACCCTGTAGAAACAGCTATGTAGGCATTACCACAGGCAAATGTCTCCCACGGAGATGCAGCCTTCGAAGGAGATTCGCAGTTTTCCTTACACGCATACAAAGTCATTCCCCGCACTCATTTGGATCGTTTACTCGCATTATTGACTTTTCTTGTACAAAATGGTCGCCCGTATTTTCACGTATTGTTTGTGTACTCTCTCGTTTTAGCATCATTTATGATTTAGTTACATACATACGATCGTAGACCTGCGAAAACTGAAAGCAGGAACGCGCTCAATGATGATTTAGTAATTGCGTGTGCTAGCTCGATTAAGGGGATTCGTAATTGCGCGTGTGAATGCGACAGTTCGACCGTGGAGTAGGCCGCAAAAATAGTCAACGATTTGCGCATTCGACGGTGAGTTTCCTGAATAATTTGCTCTTGCGATGTGAAGATCGAACGAAAACTGTGGCGATCGTCGCGATTACGCGATGTTATTGCCAGCGATACGACCAATAATAAATCACTGTTACTCCACTGGGCGAGAAATTATGGTTAATCGATTTTGATTGGGTTCCGGCTTCATAATTAATGGGAAAATCATAATTTAATCGTGGTATAATTACTGATGATATAATGATAATACTGGCTGCAAATGCAGTAAGTTAAACAAAAAAAAAAAGAAAAAAGATTTCATTTCGTCGATTATGACTTTTTTGTCGTTTATCGACAAATACACTTTTTCAATATCTCCAAATTTCTATAAATAAATATACCTCGAAATTTTAGGGGACTTTTTTCTTGGAATATATCGTACAATTCTCTGTCGGTTGCTCTAAAACTTTTGTGCATTTCCGTGAAATATGTTTTAAAAGATTGCGTAATAAATTTCAGCACGAGATATAGAAAGTTGGATAAAGAATTCTGGAAACATATTGGTTCAAATCGGTAAAAATCTTACTTTGGAATCTATCCTAATGCCGATTAAACTAATTATGGCTGTAGTGATATAACTATCACTGAAAAAACAACGATTTTTACATTCAATTGAATATTTATTTCAATAGTTGCAAGTAAATTAAATTTTTTTATTCAACGGAATATTAAAAAAATTCAGTAATTTTGCCTGTAGAAGAATCAAATTGTGTCTGCTCTACTTTAAGCAGTAAACATTAATTTTATAAAAACGCAAGCTATGAAAATTGCAACTCGTGAATTAAAATCATAAAGTTTTTTTTTTTATTTTCATAATTTTATACGTAGTTATATCCAAAAATAGTTTACGCTACAATATCGATTGCACGTTGACATTACGTAATATCTTTAATCTTTCAAATGCATCGTTTTCTTACACGTTATTAATTTTCCATTAAGATTAATATACATATACCCTACACGCAACTACAAACCACGATGTTCATGTTTTTCTTGAAGCACGCTTTCCAATGCCACAACGTTTCTTGAATAAATAAAAATAATTTTTCTTAACACATTTATGGTTTATTTGACGTTTTTCTAAAAATAAAGAAAATTGAAAGAGAAGCATTTTTTCGTAATCGTGAATAACGAAGCATAAGAAGCAAAAACGCAATAATAGTACGGGAAACAGGTTTTAATTGACGAAATCAGAGTCAAGGTACGAGTGGTGATTAATGTTGAGTGTTTTCAGTATTTAGCACAACGTCTCTTATAATTATTATTAAATGATAAATTCTCGTTGACGGACATTCAACTACACAATCGAATAATACAACGTTGAATTCCGTCCTATTTCAAGTTGTGTAGGTTTTAGTGAAATGAACAAAAACTAGTCAGACACTTTTTACAATCTTACATTATACGCAAGTATTCTTTATGATAGATTTGTTACGATACTAAAATTCGTGTGAATCTGATCATGTACATTTTTATGCTAATGCAATCTTACTCAATTTTTGGTTCTGATGTGCTTTTAGTGCGGGAAATCTACATATTTCGTAATAAGTAAAAGAAATGGTGTGCTAAAATAAATTGTTTTGAAAATTTCACAATTACGAAACAAAGCTTTTAAACACGTATTATCATAAAATTTTATCAGAACACGTCTGACGAGTCGCACTTTCAGTATCAAGTGATATTGGAATATTGAATGTACTGAATCTCTGCAGTGTCGAATGAGCGAAGATACTTGGTTTTCTACTTAAAATCAAATCTCTGATAATATAGTTAATACTAAATTTATAACAACGTGGTTGATCCTATCTTTCTCGTATTATTCGTATTTATATATTCGTATTTGTATTAAGTTTATAGGTATTACAAATTAAACTATCGAAACTGCCCTGGTAGAAAATTTAACGTGGCCTTGCCATGGCCATGGCTCCAGAAGCCTATAACGCTCGCGAGGCCTGGTCAATTTTTCGACCAGGGTGGAAACAAATCTTGTGTATACCCAAGGAATGTAAAATCTCTGCGGTTGGTAAGAGTTTAGAAAAGACAAAAAGGCACCAATAGCACATCTCCGAGACACCTGCTCTATAGCGTTGTGCTAGTCTAGGTAGAAGCTTACAAATAGTTAAAAGTATATGCTCTCATCAGAGAATTAATAAGGCCAGCTTATATAACATTAGATACTATATACTCTGTATTTAACAAATATATTAATCTTATTTCAAAAAGCCCTAAATATTCCGATATTAGAACAAGATCATTTTCGCACTGAATAATAATCACTAGCAATATGTTCATTTTAAATATTTCAAGAACGGATTTACGATTTTTAATTTTCTATTAACATGATCATTTTTTTTATAATTTCAATACAATATTAATTATGAAATTTAATGTCAAATCATAAAATAATAGAAATTTATAAATTTTAAACTCCATTAAATTTTACTTTCTATAAAATATTCTAGAATTTAATTATTTCTATTTGTTCAAAAATTCTAAAATACTTACGAAAAAATTCTTACATTCTGACACATTTTTGAGTGTGCAATCGGAATATGAATAGTGTAGATTACGAATACTTTATTGAATGCAAATGGAAAGCAACGAATCGATTTATCAAATGAAAAAAAAAACAGGGCCATTCCATGACGTTGTGCCTCAATCTTTTATCCAATTTTCGTACTCTGAAATTAACTGTACTTAATTGATACTATCTGCAGAAGATGCACGTGTACAAGAAAACTCTGCAGGCAATGATTTACCCCATCTCTTCAACGACTCCTCACAATTTCATCACTTGGACTGCAACATCTCCGACCTATTGTTACGAGTGCGAAGGGCTGCTCTGGGGAATAGCTCGACAGGGTGTCAAGTGTACAGAATGCGGAGTCAAGTGCCACGAAAAGTGCAAAGATCTACTTAACGCCGATTGTCTGCAAAGTAAGTACATCTAATTTAATGAACAATAGAAAGTTTGAGAAGTAAGAAAATCAAAAGTGAAATGGCTTATGTTACTGAACTCCTTACGGCGATATCAGTTCTGAAATTTGAGACTTTTCGCTGTATATATACAAATATAAATGTATATTCTATTCAATATATACATCGTACAGCGCAATTCAGTAATTGTGTTTAAATTTTCTAGAGTGGTTGTGCAGTATAGACATTATTTCAATCAACTTCATAGAAATACCAGACAATTTATATTTACCTTGATTACTTGCATGACAAATCCAATATTTCCCCCCTTCCAGTAAAGAGTACTGAAAATACAATCGACAATTCACATTTAATACGCTGTTTGTTTTACTGAAAATGGTTAACCAGATAATTTGTAAACAAAAGGGAAGTAACGAAATTCAAATTTACCATAATTATACTCATACATACGATTTATTAGGCAGGTGATTTTTACACTAAATTCATGAAAATATTCGAAATATATTACATGAAAACCTTATCACGGACTCCAGAATAACCCCCTATTATTATTTAGGTGAAACAAATAATCACCGATCACATTTCATGGAATTTGCAATTTATGATCATTCATATGAGGTTCGTAACCAGTGACCTGTAAAAATCCTGAATAACCAATTTTATCCAAAATTGCACGTGTGGAAAATTATTTGCTTCAGCGAGTCCTACTCTTTTCACCACTTGGCCATCGTTTTAGAGACGTTACGTGGCAGTCAAAAATATTTCTATTTTTTTTTTTTCTAAACTGCATTTTATTTTTTTGAATACATTATTTTAAGAATCAGTATAAGAAATTGAAATGTAAAGACTGTCTTTATAGAAACCGGGAATTTTGCGATTATAATAAATTAATCCGAAAGACACAGATTCGAAGAATAAAAAGAATTCTATTTAACCGCGACAGCTGAGTAATTTAAAATTTGTTTAAACTTCTTGTAGCATACAATTGTATTAAATAAGAATTATATATAATGCAATTTCTGACTGGTTTATTTAATATTACGTCGACTTTATAATAATATTTTAAATATATCATATTTGAAATATTTGTCATTCGTAAAGTTCCGAATATTATATTATATTTTATATTCATTATTTGAATAATTCTGTCTGAAATCAAAGGTAATAAAGGAAAGTTAAAATAAAAACTAAATCATATTTTATATACGTAATTATAAATACCATAACCTCGGTTCTTCACCGAAAACAAATAACAATTTTCCGGAAAATTCAAATTAAATGTACATTATTATTGTACGATGTAACATATTTCTTTTATTCATACAAAGTACGTTACAAAGGTTTTTAAAAATAATGCTCATATTATCATTCGGTTTTTTAAAATGGTTATACTAAATTACCGTTATAATGAAGGGTATCCATATTGTAATAATTTTTCTGAACTTAGTTATAATTACTTTGCATCTTTCGCTTATATACACAATTTTAATTATCTTGTGGGTAAGAAACGAGATATAAATAAGAGCAAATAGTACGTTATAAATGTGAAAACTCTATACATACTAGATAATTCTATATTAAGGATATAACCAATGCCCAACATACTAACTTAATAGATAATTGTCTGTAATAATAAGATACAATTCGTCATCCTAATGAACTTTTGGTCATATTTTGACATAGGCTTTTATTGAAAAGAGAATCTCGTTTAAATTATAACACATACATCGCCCTTAAAATTAGTATTATTGATAGGTTACCAAAGATTCCTTGATTATTAATATATACATAGATCGTATTAAATCAATATTCTAGTCGCAGCTACATTTTAAAAACGTTAATTTATTCACATTACATTTTACCAAACAAAATTAACATTACATTTCAATTAATTTTTTTAATGTAATAATAATAATAATAATAATAATAATAATAATAATAATAATAATAATACCGACTTTATTGCCATAAACAAGTTGTACATAAATACAGACTTATCTATTGACCACATAAAAATTAATTTGTCGGTAATTAAATTTGTTAAACTTCTAAAATGTTACTAACTGTAAATCGTCTTAGTAATTTAAATTAAAAAATAAATGTAAAAATCATAATGACATAGAAATATGAATCTGTGCAGTGTCGAATGATGATTGTGCTTATATTAGATCTGTACTTGATAAGCATGGCTTAATGAAATTTGATTCGACCTGATTTAGATCACTCTAGATTTTGACCTAAATTATTGCGATCAATTCAAACTCTCTTCTCGCATTTAATCATATCTCAATTTGGTGCATTTATGAGCTAATTTAAAGCTAATAATCTTTCCCATAAACAACTTAACTCTTTTAATCATTGCTATTATATTAAATCTGTTTTATACATTATTATGTTATTTCACGTTTAATATTTTTTATATTGAAAATAATAATAATCATTCCATTCATAAGCCCTTATAAGCATCTGCAATCTTTACTCTTGCATTTATCTTGAACCGCTTCACTATATTTGTCAATTCAATACATGAGATGAGATTTTTTGATTTATATGTTCAAGCATATAGTTTCCTACGACCTGCACCATTAATTGGACAAGTATTGAATTTGGTCACACTAAAAAAAATTACATCTTTTTATCAAATGTCTACAAGAAGGAACCAAAAAATGCAA
>JAPYZR010005788.1:0-10776 GCA_030522945.1 Trichopria nigra
GAGAAATCGACTTATATTACTCGAGTACATTCTTCATCAACCCGGTGCATGTACCCTCTCACTCCATTTCCACAATTCTATATGGCTAACTTTACTAACTTCACTGCGTCTCTCTTATTCTCCGACTACATATACTTTGTCTTGTACATGGTCATTTTATACTTCATATAAAAATCTTCATCTTTCATTCAGTTTTTCTCAAAGCTTCTCCCCTTTCATTACTCATATATAGATAATAGAGTCGCCAGCTACATAATTATATGAATCGGAAATGTATGTTAGGGCCCAATCGTTAAATGGAACATGTCTTTGTAGCAGAAAGCACTGGTATTGAGGCAAACTTTGGAGAAGAAAAAAGAATCCTTTTATTTCTTTGATTATAAGATATCTTTTCTCTCTGTACTCTCCTTCTCTTTCGTTTCTCCTTATCTCTTCTCATTCAGTAAGTGGGATGGAGACATTTTCACCATCTTCATTTTCTAGTTTTCCTTAAAAATTGTCCGCCTTTTCTTTCATTTTTATTCATAACTTCCATCGTTTCATTCCCTCCCTCATCACATACTGCGGCATACTTCTACCTAAATTTAGAATCTTCGAATCCATCTTCAATATTATTTTTTGCAAACTTTCGTTTGCCATTCCCTGCATCCCTATTTCCATTCCAAAAATTTAAAATGCGTTTCACCGATCCACCAAACAACTTCATCTGCTACCATCTCTTATATCTCTTTCCTTATACTCTGTCTTTCACATTTTCATCTTCTCTGTTCCTACAAATTATAGCTTCAAAATTAAATAAACATTGATGAAGTTGTAATGAGTAAAGTCGACATCGGGAAATGGAAAGGAACCTCTTATGTACGCGTTACGTGCACCCAATAAATGCATTTGTTTTTCTTATAAATTATTTTTCTCGAATATTGGCGGTTTTACCGTTATTTTGGTAAAAAGTTTTTATGGAAAATGATGACATTAAGAAACATTTTTTTACGAGCTACAAGATAAATATATGTATTTTTAATTTCAATAATATAATCTACCAAAAAACTAGGTTAAAAGTTTCAAAGTGGATTTTGCAAAATTCATTGATATAAAAAATTAGTAATATATTCAACTGACAAATGAAACAAAACTTCACAAAAATACTACGTTTCATTAAGGACACATTAATACATTTAATAAAAAGTCGTAACTGGAGGGCGTTTCTAATTTTCATGTCGTAAAAGTAATATTAAAAAATATGTCCAAAAATGTGATCCACTTAGCATGGAATGCCAATTGCTGTCATCTGCTTCTACTTTTATTACTTCGGTCCCTATTAATTATACTTTATCATATAGTTTAACCTATGTGTATATACATAGCATCTCTATGATATTTAAATATAAAATATATGTAAATATTTTACGCTTGACATCTTTTATTTATTAGTTCTAGAACTGCTTATGATCTGTTGTGGTAGAATTTTCATTGCTCCATTATTTTAACTCGTGTTATTCTTTTTTTTTGCACGAATCAGGATGACACCACACGTGTTAAAAGATTGCAGTCGTCTGGTGAACTGCCAAGTATATATCCAACTGCCGGTAGCCCTCATGGAAGGCCGTCATTAGGATCTTTGAAATTTGATTCGCTAGATCTCGACGAAGGTCTCCCATCAGGTCAGTCAGCTGATCCTTCTTCCAATAAAGGATCCGTGAATTCAAATGCAGGTATGGGGTAATGCGAATGTTGGTCTATATTTTAAACGGTTATTAACCAATTTTGACGCGTTAAGTTTTCATTTACTAATACAACTTGTACTATTATTTCAATAATCCATTTAAACCATTAAAAGTAGATATTAATTAGTGTTACTTGCTTCTATACCATAACGATTCATCTAGAAACGTTTATCATCATCGCTCACAGAGCAACACAAACATCTACTCAAAACCTCATGCGTACACTAAACAACACTACAATCGGCCCCGTGAACGGTGAAATCGGCAGTCTATAGCCATATGTAGCAGCAGGCACGCCGTATGGCGAAGATAAGAATTTAACGGCACTTGAACCGCCGCGGCTCGCGGAATACTCGAACGATAAAAGTTGACGATTCCGAGAAATCTGCGGAGATCGAGAATCGTGCGAGGTTTCGGGTAGTTTGCAATCGCGTCGACCTTCTCCGGAAGGGGCTTAATACCTGCAGACGACACAAGATACCCAAGAAACAGGATTTCAGCTCCGGTGAAAGCAGGGAAATCCGCCAATATGCGAGAGTAACGATTTACGCTCACTTATCTATTGTCGAAAAGGTAGGAATCCGCGATGGTCTCGCTTGACCGAATACTGACGTTGACGGGTCGAAATTTTTAAGGAAATCGGCGCCGATGATCGGATACAGAACGTCGGCGATACAGAAATTCCACTGTAACCTGCGACGTAGTTCGAAATAAATGACGAGGCAGGTTTCTCCGAACGTATTAATGGGAGTATTGTTTGCCGCAAATAATTTAAGATGGGCCGCGACCTTTTTCGATTTACGATCTAAAGGGATAAGAGAGATATCCGCGCCTGTCTAGTTTTCCTGCGGAGAAAAAGAATATTGCTCCGGATTTGCGCAACTATGCGCTTTTTTCCCGAATTTCTAGTGCTTCCAGCACAGCCGCGACGGTGAATGATTAGACGGTGTTGCTGTTCGTTTTCTCGACTTAACGACTGCGATTTTCTGACGAACGGGTGCCGCCCTTTTGAAAAGCAGAATGCTTGCGAGCTTTTATAAGCTCCTTCAATTGTTTTTTCCACGCGATTAAGCTCGGATTCAGCGGGTGATACCGTCTCGACAAATTGACCCTTCGGAGGGCTCATGGCGCACACTTTCACATTTAAGCCCATCGATTCGACGATAGTGTCGGCGAGTTCCGGGACTTCGGTCACTCGTGACGTTGCAATAATGCCATTACACGCGGACGGCAAGTGATCGAGGAAAATCGGCCTTAAGATTCGGTCATCGCACGTGCCGTTGTTTCAATTTCGGAAGCGATATAAAATCAACGACCTCAGCAACGACCTCAGCCGTTCTTCCGCAGATTAAGAATATGTGGTCACAATGCGTTCCTTTACGCGATCATATTGGCCGGCGGTAGCCGCTCCGGGAATTAAGTCGCCGATACAAAGGCCGACGTCATTATCAAGGGCCTCCATGATGGCGTTGACCTTGGCTTGGTCGCGCTTGATTTGTGCGTTGGCGAACGCCGTTTCGACGCGAAGGAACCACGCTACCGGTTCATATTTAGAGAATGCGGGTATTTTAGGCGCATGATACGCATCAACGCGGAGAGAATTGACCTCTGCTTGATCTCAGGAAGATTTCGCGACGTCAGATTGCTGATCTGCGACGGCGCCGGCATCGAGACGAGCACCGAGTTTGCTCAGCATGTCGAGATGGATCATGTCCGACGCTCGTTCCGTTCCGTCGAAACCTGGCGCAGCAGGCTGGCGCGCGCATGACCAACCACACCACAATTATCGAGGCGCGATGCCGCTCTCGGAACTCGGGAGAGATTGATACGCTTACCCCCACAAATTCGAACCTTCTACAGCAATGTTTATTTTCCGAATTAAAATTTTCATTACAAATTCGGATAAACATTGCTCGACTGAGAATCGAACTTGCGACTTGGGAACGTTCAGTTTAAGAGGCCAACATGCTAACCACTTACCAATCGGCTCCCCTTACACTGCAATAAGTAATAATGCAATAAGTAATACAATAACAAATAGTCTTAGTCCCATTATACACGGAAAAAAAAGTATTGTTAGGACAACCATACTATAGTTGACACAACCATGCTCCTGATTGACACGACCATTTCTATGGTTGGTCCAGCCATAGTATGGTTGCTCCAACAATACTTTGTTTTCTGTGTATTAACATGAAAGTTTGATTTATAAATTATTGCGACTATATTTAGTTGCTGACGAGGTCGTTGCCGAATCCATAGAGAAATTAATGGAGAATAAGCTCGTAAAAGAAAAGAAGATGGAGATGGACAAAAAATTGGAGTCTTTAAGGAAAAAGCACGAGAAGGTATTCCTTTTTTGTGCAGTTTGATTGATATGAAATATTGCAATATTAAAGAAAGTTATAAAGATAATTTATTCCCTTGTATAAAACAGGAAAAGGCAAGATTGCAATCTCATAAAGGCTCTGTTGATGGGGAAAAACAGCGATCCAAATTTTATATAAGCAATATGCTGGTGAAGCGGATTTCGACCAAAACCATGTTAGTATCAAATTCAATTATACAAATAGAGTATATATTTGTTGTTATACATTGCAATTAATAGGTCATTTTGTGCATTTTTTAGTTTCTCAACCGATGGCGGTTTAAGTTCTGTGCCACAGGCTGAAAGTGCCGAATCGCCAGTAGTAGATAATGGTGAAAGCAACGAAGGTCATCAAAAAGGTCTCCCAAGGAGTCAAAGCGATCGTTTACTTGCGATATGCAAGGAACACGTTTTACAGGAGAAGGAATTGCAGGAGAAATACCACGAGTCCTTATACACCACTCTAGAAAAAGTAATGCGAGCGTCGCAAGCAAACCAGTTGAAAACGCTTCAAAGTACTTTAAACAGGGAGAACACCGAGGTCATGAGAAAATTGCAAACCATGAGGCACGGAGAGGTAAATATTTCGTATAATACTAGTGTGTAAACACGACGCAATTGTTTACTGCAAATCAAATTTAAAACAGGTTAAGCAATTAGCAAAAGTTCACAAAGACAAAGCCGAATTTGATAGAATGAAAAGGGAAGTAGCTAAGACGACCGTAGAAAGGGGAGTCAATGAATGCACAAAACTGACTAAACTCTATGAGAAAAGGAGGCAAGAACTTGAAAAACAGCACGAAGAAGTTCGACAGCAGTTTGAGGAAGAAAAATTAAAGGTAAGGTTATTTACCTTATTTGTAACTTTTAATTATTATTAAGTAATATAAATAATTTAACATGCACCAAATTAATAATATCATGATGATTATTCAATTTAAATTTCTAAGTTCGAGCGGAAGACTTGTGTCATTTTATTTCGTTCGATATTACTGCTAAGTCTGCATAAGTACACGGAAGGACCGTCTGTTTGAATATTTCATAAAACCACAGTATATTTTAAAATTTACATAGCAAATAAAAAGTAGGAATATACAAGAAAAACTTTACAATATTTACAATAGTTTGCGTAGTGATTTCTGATTCTCCCGTTGTTTAATATTTTCGGTACTAGATATTATTATGTGTGGTATTTCTATCTCTAGTATTTTAAGAAATTAGCACAAGTTGAGAAATTATAACTAAAGTATGTCACATAACATAACCTCTTGTTTTAACCGATTAACGCCAAAATCACGGAATTCTTATCTCATTTTAGAGCCACGAAAAATATCATGACGAAACGTACTTATCTTACTGTTATTTAGCGTGCCCTTTCGATTTATGGAGTCAAAATTTAAAAACACTATGGCGGATTTTATTTGAAAAAGTACCGAAAAAATGGAAACACTTTTTTTTACCAATTTTTTCCAAGTCTGATATAAATCGACATTGAACGAAAATTTTATTTTAAAAGTATATAATTACGATTGTTTGTATGTTCCTAGTCATTTTTTAGTACATTTGATGTGATCAACAATTGCGGATTTAACATGGCGGTCGTAGAAAACATAAAAATCGTTCAATTTCCCAGTACTATCATTAAATTTGATACATTTACCATTATAGCCCCATTTCGTAAATCGTTTTAGTAATTTTTATGCAGTTTATTTGGATGTTATTTTTTCAAATCAAATTAAATGAACTCTAAAAGACGCCGGTTTGGCTAATATACGTAAACTGCTTTGATTCGCAGGCAAAAGAAAATCTACAGATCGAATACAGCAGTCGATACAGTAAATTTGAAGATAGCGAAGCACATACGTCACCGTCGAGCGAAGATCCGGGTGTCGCGGAACCTCCGGGTAAAAACAATTACTAGCAGGAATCGTGCATCGATCGTTGGTTGAAATTCTTCTATCGCAAGCAACCGTTGAAAAATAACGGCGAAATTACTTGCATCCATGTCGAATCGAAGCTTTAGGGCGTTTACTGACTCTGAATGCGTCAGAATCGATTCAGGTGGAATCCGCACGGCTTCACCGCAAAGTAAGGCGAAAGAAATAAAATGTCGAGAAGAAGAATTATAGGGAGAAATGGAGAGAGATTGAGAGAGAGAGATTGAAAGAGAGAGAGAGAGAGAGAGAGAGAATGAGAACCTGCATTTTAGAGATATTTGGTCATTCCCTTTTTCAAATCGAACGACACGCCAAGTGTGAGTATACGCGCAACCGCAGATGTGTTCCAGTTCGATCGTCGGTATGGCAAAGCATGAAGACGAAGGACGATTCTTTTAATAAAGTAAAAACAAAAGAAGCGCACCAATTTCCGAAATTCCGACTTCCAAGCCTCAGTATTAACAATTTATCACGCACTAAACACTCGTTTTTAAGTACGTCTCCGAACGAATACGATAACTACTAATCGAACGGGAGAGAGAAAGAAGAAAAGGACTACAATTTAGTTCGTACTAGGGTCTAAGAAAGTGTAATCTTTTTAAATCGTAAATTGTTGTTATATGTATAAGATTCTACTGGCTTTACCCCCTTGTCGGGTACTGTGCCGGCACGAAAAAGCGGTACTGTGCAAAGGTCATAAATCGCACCTGGTCTAGCAAAGAACTCTCTGAGCTTGTTACGCGCATGCCGGTACGCCAGACATTTCTTTTCCGCAAATTAGCAACTGACCTTTCGGAGCAATCGAGTTCGATCATATTTCGATTTACATTTCGATGATGCCGACACGACGAATGATTTCGATGGCATTTGTTGAATCGATTATAAAGGTAAACAGGGCAAATTTTAAACGAATTCGTGTCGTTCGAAGACGAACCATGATAAAAGAAGTACTCAGGTCCTCGGTCTGATTGTTTATCGTATTTACACCCGAACGGTAACCTGAGAGGCAGCTTTTACTGCACTATAGGATTTATTGTCGTTACATACACATATTAAAAAAGTATCGTTATTACAATCAGTTGGTAAATGTTTATTAGCTAACTTTGTGTTCTGACTTTATTAGTTTATTGATCTTCGTGATATATTGATGCATATTTTATTGTAATATAATTTATTTTAGTTAGATGCTTAAAACGGATGTATATTTATAAGTAGGAACAAAAATGTTGGTTGTGTTAGGTTCGTTCAATCGCGAACTTCCGTCCACTGTGTGGATTCTAATCAATCTTATGATGTAATAGGGTAGCTATAAATAAGTGATGAATTATATGCAATTATGTTTAAATTAAGCGAAGCTGGTCATTTTTGTTTTGTTTTGTTCTTGTTCGTATCTATAAGTTACATTTGAAAATTCCATTAAATACTTCATCACTGTAACTAATAACAGCAATTGTTATTGTTAATACATTACACCGTTACAGTCATGATATCGAGCTCGACGACGACGACGAACAGTATACACAGTATCATATATTGTAAATTATCAATCATTTGTTTACGTATACAAAAATAGGGAAATATTTAAAAGTATTTGTGACTATTTCCAATTGATAAAAACAATACATTATTTATTATGTTATTGTTGTTACGTGAAGTTGGTACGAATGGAGAGGGATTATGCAGTTTAACATTTTCTGAATCTAATAGAATCTCCGGGATGCGGGTATCAGTTTAACGTTGATAACGAAGCGAACTGAATCGATTGCTCCGTGATGTTGTCATTCGTGTATTTGTATTAACCTGATATTTCGAATTGTATTCTGGTAAAGAGCGACGTACCTGGTCGGATGACTTGAATTTCAGAAAAGACAATCAAAAATGTTACGCGCCAAAACTCGCAAACGGTAACATTTCCTTCACTATCGACTATTAATCGTACGGGGTATACCCTATATCTGTAAACACTGTCATTCGATTTCAGTAACATTTACACTTACACACACACACGAACACACAAACACAAACGAACACACAAACGCAAACGAACATACGGGCGTGGGCAGCAGGAAGTATTTTTGTAATTAGATTTTAAAGTTACCAACTGCTCTTGACTGGTTGTATTGACACACAAGTTCTGAAAGTCTTAATGTT
The DNA here is from genome assembly GCA_030522945.1 of Trichopria nigra. Classification (NCBI taxonomy): domain Eukaryota; kingdom Metazoa; phylum Arthropoda; class Insecta; order Hymenoptera; family Diapriidae; genus Trichopria; species Trichopria nigra. The sequence continues at coordinate 8,181 of JAPYZR010005788.1, forward strand.
GTCTGTTGCTTTTAAATGGCGTCATTTCGACGGTTAGGTTGTTGATGAAACTAGTTTTAATCAAATATTTGTTAATCAAATTATTAGCTAAGTGAATGATTATTGTAAATGATGTTCATGCCCGCATACATACATACACTAAAACACAATGCAACGTACAGTTATATGTAAGTACGGCTATGCGACACTACAAAAAACGCCGATTTCGAGCGATCACGAGGGTAAACGAGTAATTATATTAGTAACTACTACGACATCGATATAGATGATAACGAGCTAATAACTAACGCGACTAAACGATAAACGAATATTGTTAGCGCGATACGCGCCATTTCCTCCTTCGTATCTTTCCCCAGATTGGCCGTACAAAGATGGAAATTCGATTCTAGATGTAATATCATATAAGTTGCAATTTTTAAGCATAATACGAACTACGACTACCGAACCGTTGAAGCTAACGTAATCATTAACAATCACGACAACAATGAAGCGTGCGACGCGTTGTGATAACAATGGATCTCAAAGCAATCGTAGAAAACATTCTAGGGGAACTATGCAACTTAGCAGCGGTTATTTTAGAAATTGGTTTCGCTCGAATGTCAATAAGTGCACGAACGAATTAGAAAAGAGGAAAATCTCGGGAAAATTTACTGGAAAGCTTTTTGTCGAAACAAACATTCATTTCGTTTAAAAAAAAAGTTCCGTCAGAAGTTTCATTTTTGGCTTAAGTCATATGATTGATTGGTTGATTGATTGATTGATTTTTTTTTAATCAGAAACGGCAAAGACATTTATTATACAAGTGTAGTTTTAAGTTTTTTAAATTTCTCTCTCATGAAATGCATTTTGGTGTTTTCAAATTTGGTTTAAACAGTTACATATGTAGTTGATTTCTAAAGAGGTCCACACAATAGGACCAAAACGTCAATAATTTATTTATTTAGTAAAAGACTGTATTTAATTTCAATATTATATAAACTACAGCAGCCGTAACACGAAACATTTTATATTGGTTTAAATAGTCAATTGGAAAAGAAGAGATTTTCATTTTTTCAATAGATTTGTGACCATAAGTTAAGCAACGAGCACGAGCAACGAGCTCGATTACAACGTCTGTTCTTTTCAAAATTTCCTTATACCTATAAGAGTTCTGCAGGGTGTGTTGAAAAATTTGGAAAATTTTAAATCTTCAGAACTTAATTTTAACTATAAACGTTTTGAAGAATTTATTTTGAAAGTGCCGATGACGATTACGGAAATACGGATTGCCGTTCCGGAAAAATCTAATTCGTTTTTATTTTTATGTATATAATAAGTTACAAAATTTTAAAATTATTACTTTCATCAAACACAATAAAATAATAAAAATTGATTTTTTTTATTTCGAAACTCACCAAACGAATTTTATACTACATTGAAGCGGGCCCCAAAGAGGCTGAAGCGTTGGAAAATATATTTATTTTTACTGTCGAATACACTCGAATACATAAATTTTTATTGAAATGCTTCACCAGAGCCGATAAAACGACGAAAAAGAATTTGATTATTTTATTAAAAAAATTAATTAATTGCAGGAAGTGTTCGCGAACAAATATGTGAATTTCCAAATTTTTTGAGCACTCTGTGTTTCGAGGAAAGTCATATATATAAATGTATACTTCGTACGTAAACGAGAATGGATAAGTAACGAATCTCAAGTTTGTTAAACGCACAAAGAATACGATTAGCGCTGTCGTAATTTATTTTCTTCGCATTTGGTTTGTTGTACGCCAAGACCGAATTCGCGCGCCATATATGTCGGAAAACACGAGTATTGCACCGGTAACACAAAAGAAAGAATTATCGCGAAATCATGGACCGGCGACCCGGCCATTTTCTTATCGAAATCGAGAAACGGCTTTTCTCGCCCGTAGTCGAGTAGAATTAGCGAATCTAATTGTGAAAATACGATATTTCATTTGGACTATCATACGTGTATAATCCCTGATATCATATTTACCCCGGGGTAAAAGTGAGACGCTCGATGTGTCCAAATTCACGGTTCATCTGCGAATCGTTCTTGGGTGCGGTGCTATCTGGGTTTCTCGTGGAAATGTTCATATATTATAGGTACATATTTCTTATGGGGACGAAGTTTAAGGCTAAGAGAGAATCGAAAGGACTTTTTAATCTTACAAAATAGGTGCTTGGACACGACGGAAGAAATTTATTGTTCTGCAAAATATAACGTCTACGTGCTATAATTGATTTAAGTAAAGTCTGCAAGTGATACTTTTGATAAATTTTATTTTTTATTGTATCATTTACATACGATCTCTTACATCGCGTATTCATTCTTTACGCACAAGCTATATGTCGATTTGTCTAAGCGATGCATTTACTATGATGCTTCCAAGAACTTCCAAATGTTTCATGTCGTTTAAATAATCGTTTAATGCGTCCATTTCGTCTTTTGACTAAGCAGAATTATACAAAGATATTTTCAATCCTATTTTTGGAGTGTTCTGTACGCGTTTATCTTTCGTCGTATTCAAGAATGTATTTTTTAATACTAAAACAAATGTTCGTCGAGACATTGCAGCAAGTCTGGTCATTT
>JAPYZR010005789.1:0-10442 GCA_030522945.1 Trichopria nigra
AATGATTTCTCGATTGAAATCTAATTTAAAAGCGTATCTGCTGCTTTGACGACAAAGGAACTTTGACTCGTCGGATTTAGTTGTCCTATTTTTCATTTTATTCCCGGGCTTCTATTACAATTTCTATTATTTTAAGTAAATATTTATCATTATTATTAAGAAAACTATAAAGATTTATTTAAATTAGAGTTTCAATTTGAAATTTAAATAAGAACTTCCTGAACAGGCCCTGAGAAATACTTGATCATATATAATGCCTTTTATTTGTTCCCCATAATAAGAAATCAGGTAGAAACAGGGGTTGGTTATCAGGGCCTGATGTTTATTGCCTGATCAGGCAATCTTACTTCAGGACGTTACATTTATGGTCAGGTCCTGAGCGGATTTCATGACTTTGACCTGTTCAGGCTGCTGGGAAGCCCTATCGGGGCCTAATCTGGTCCCTTCTCTAATTACTGCTCGGGTTGTTTTTCGACATATACAATGCATCATTACCAATCAATAATCGACGTTTCTTTTCAAGTATTTCCACAGAAACGAGGATATCCTTTCGTCGCGTACCGGACAAAATTACGTATGCGTACACCTTTTCTCCTGTACGGGACACGCACAATTCCGATCTTCCGCTCGCCACATCCTTAAGGTTCACGTGACGCGTACGGCCTTAAGTCGTTACGCCACGAGGCGCGTTCTGCTAGCGCCGATTAATTACCAATCAACGGCCTGTGGGCTGGACCAAAATGACTGTTTTATGGACTTGCTAAATTGAAAACATTGCAAAAGAGAAAAAAAATGAGGTGGATCGATTCCGCACTTACCGCGCTTAAATAATTAAGGAATCGGCATCTGGTGTCCTCGCTATATTTTACCGGGAAATGTTTGAAGTTTTTCTTTTCAATATCGTTTTATCGTTTACGGTTACTGACAGCCTCTCGAGAAAGAGAATGTTGTAAGTTATTTTCATTAAAAAAAGGACGGTTATGTTGGCGTGCCTCGAAGTATGTACATTGAAAATTAATAATTTTTTGTTTTTCATAATGCCGGCGTTTCAACTTCATCCATCATGCAATTTTTAAAGATTTTTATGCCTTTTTTTGATGCATTTTAATGAATAAATATATTATTTATGACTAGACGCGTATTAAGAACAGTTACACGTCGTTTAAAATTTGTCACTTTTCTAGAATTATTTGTAAATTATTTGCGATTAAAAAAAAATATAATTAAACTAGACAAAGACAAAAAGAAAAATTTTTTGTTTTCATTTTATTTTGATTTTAAAATTTGAGGCGTAAAATTGGAAAAATGAAGATGGCTCAAGAATAAGAATGTATTACGTTGAAAATATCACGAAAGAATGTATACGTATCGAAATGCAGTATCGGAGAGGCAATTTGGTAATTTAAGTCGAACGGCGATTTTTCCCCGTAACGACACGTTAATCGCCGTTCTGTCAGACGAGACTTTAAAAAAAATGTCGGCATGCGCATATTATACAGCACGCCGCAAGTACTTTCCGCGGCCAAGGCCAGTCGGGGCGATCTCTTTGTTTCGAGAGATCCGATAGTTCTGGGAGTAATAAACGAAGCTTCAATGACTCGGTGAAATTGCCGAAGAAACCGCCGTAGCGACGGTAGTGCGAGGGCGAGATGCGTCGGCCGGCGCAATCGCAGACCACGTGATCATCGACCAAGTAGATATAGCGATTATTAGGTTAAATCCGCGGCACCGAGGTTTCTTCTATTCCCGATAGCCAGCGAGTGGATGATTGATCGATCCAAAAGCCTTTTGTGACCGGTCTTATACAATCTATGAACCAACTTCTTCTCGAAAAGTCGAGGGCGACTCTTATCAATCCGCTCACCAATTTAATGTTCTTAATTGAATTTGCCATTTTGGATTGCGATTTTATCTCATTACGCCTTTGACGGGACGACTGGTCTCGTTTGCCTATTGTCAAAGAAGCATACACATTTCTTATTGGTTCGTCAATTCATGATTTTAAGTATGCAATTTGTAGAGAAAAAATTGGCAATTATAACGTTATCGACAATTGACGGTAGATAAATGTCTCCAATGACTGATGGATCGTCAAGTCTGCAATTCGAATTTAGTCGAGATTCGTAAAACGTCAGCACAACATCCGGTCCGGTAACGTATAAAATAACGTCCACTTTCAAAACCTCAAATATTATAAGGCGCGCGAGCAAGGTCTATGAAAGCAGCGTTCCCTCTGTTTTTAAAACATCCCGGACTCTAGTGTTTAGCGATAAATCGAGAAGTGTCGCCGTGCTGCGACCGTCGATTCGAAATTCAATCTTTTCGCGAGTTAGCTGTGGCGATTTATATATATATGTATACGCGCGAACAAATAGAAAGAGCAAACTTCGCACGAGGGCACACTGTGTTATTATAAAAACAACCGTCATAAACGGAAGGCATCTGGTGGCGAGAATAACAATCGTTTCGTATGTCAATACCGCAACAACGTGGTTATACATTGTATTCGAGGTGGACTCTTTTGTCATCGATCCTTTAAGTATGGACTTCTTAAAGTGATAAATTTGCATTCTCTGTAAGACGAATCTTCAAAGGACGACATTTTTGCATTCCAGATTTCGTACACTTTTTATAAGGTCATCTGTACAGAACACTGGAATAGACTTCAATCAAATGTATAGTGCAATGACTCATCTGTTCGCAGCATTTTCTCGAGAGTTCATTTGTAAAAGCCATTAAACGAAATATCCGCGTTTGCGGCAAAGCGCTTCGAGGGTCAGGTCTCCTATCCGTGAATAGAAGTAAATAGAGTCGAAAGCGCATTCCCTGAAACCGACGGGACGACCGACCTCGGGAACATTCGTAACGAACCGCGGCGACAAACTCGAAGCCGGTTGATCATTCGCTCCTGCGTGTCGTTAATCGTTAAATGAGAGAGAGAGAGAAAGAACAAGAGGCAATAGGGAGGAGGGGGAGGGGGGGTTAAGACAATAATAATGTAAGCACCCACAGGTGGTGAGTCCATTTTTCAGGGACGCATGGGACTCTTTGCCAGAGCTTTTAATTTATATTCCGAAGGAATTCGTTGAAATAGCGCAGCCGGAAGTGCTGGATGCTAGAACATGCCTGCACCATCTACGGGCATTTCCTTAATGGACATTCGTTCCACCATGAGAAACCATTGGCCCCTATAAAATACGCTCGCACTTGAGGCTGAGAATCGGGCGAATAAGAAATGAGAATTACTATTAACCACATGAAGGACTTAATGTTCACACGCCTTCATGCGGAGAGAAAAGAGCAGTCGAAGGAATTGTTCGGAAGTCAACGGCTATTCGTTTACCCTTTAACGCACCACGAGAGATCCCACAGTCCCACTTCTGGTCGTCGGTTTTTGATAGCTTAAGTCTCTTTTCATCGAGTCGTATCCGTTGTTACTAAAGTCCTCGTGACCTGTTCACGTCTGTCGTTTTCAGACAGAATCTGGGAATGTCGAAACCTCCACATTTTTTTTTAATCGAATCATTGGACTGTAAATGTAATCTATTGGGTTGACCATTAGATATATTTGCCAGTCCATAATTGAGGTAATCGAACTGCCAGCAGTGTCGATTTACTTCCAGTTGGACTATCTGTGGAGGATAAATGATGAAAGGGTTGATATCATCGTCCTATTCTATTCTGGTCATGGTAGTAACCTGACTAGTCATAATGATGGTGACGATGGTTGCTGATGATTTTTAGTGTCTCCTATCTACATGACCATCCTTAGCACTGAAATGCAATTGGAAATTCTGTCGTTATCAGAGAACTCCCAAGATATTACGACGCTATTGCTGACGATGACGAAGAAAGTGACAACAATGGCAAAAAAGACCATTGCTAAGAATGATAATATGGATGATGCAACTGTTGAGATAGCAAAGTGACACAGATTTCGACAAGAGATATCGATGAAGCTGATAACAATGACTATAAAATGACAACGATTAATGCTCCTACTTTCAGCAAGAGTCCTACAATGTTGTAATGTTTTATAACTTCTACCGTTTAATAAAACCTAATGTAATTGTGCAACGGATTCGAACTTGATCGATCACGCTTAAAATTCAACATTTCATCAGTCGCCGATGCCAAGCTCTCCCGGCGTATTATCGAGATGAAAAATATAACGTGCGTTTGCGGGTATGTGCGCTACGAGCATTCGTAGAGGGCTGGTGACGTCATGCGATTTAAAAATATCTTTGCGGCTGTAACTAAGCTCACACGAGTTTACCCGAGAGCTCCGATCGCGCCTGAAACAAAGGGCCTGCTACGGAAACGCACTTGAATAAAGGCTTTTCGAACTAAATAACAGATCTGCATTAGGTTTTGCTTCTTCAAAACTGAGAATGCTCTTATCTTCTGATGATGCAATCATTGTTGTATTATAGCTGTGCAATCATTTGGCACATCTGATTGTGACACGACAAAGCAGATGGACGACTAAACGTAAATGATTCTTTTGCCAATGTTACCGATAAAAAATTTTTTTGGTTTGATCACGGGTCGTCTTGCAGGTGGTCCAGGTCCATCTTCGACATTTATATATTCGCTGACAATCCAAAACCGTTTCTTCCAGATACTGGACCAGTCTCGGGAAAGCTGGAAAAAAACCATACGGTCAAATATAGTCGGTCCCAGGACTGATTTTCATGCAAGTCAACAAATGCGGCAACGGGAATCCTAAACAAAATCGAATCTTGGATAAGATCAACTGTACGAATTAAGACCAACGCCTTTGATTGTTTATTGTGTCAGGATAATTAGAACAAGAAGTAAAAAGTCGAAGATCCGACTACGTCCCTATTGAGAGATGAAACCTCCCTTTAGCAACCTTGAACAGCAATGAAGTTGGTCAAAACCAAGTACGTCAGTGATGATGATGATGATGGCAGGGTTGTCGAATGTATCAAATAACATCAATTTATGCATACTGATGCTGGCAATTCCAATACAATTGCATAAAGAAGACTCATAAGCATCGAGCTGATAAGAATCGTTTGCTGGTGGATAAAGCGCTATTCCCAACAACTACGTTGAGAAATAGTTGCACCAACATATTCAGATACCTTCACATTTCGACACATTGTACCAAAGTCCTTTCGCATCGCGTTTATCCACACGAACGTACCGCGCTTCTTCAGAGACCGATGGCAATTGCCCCGGTAGGCATGACTCGTCGAAAGGGGGTCCGAAATGCCTGGCTCGAAATCGGACTGACGATCGCGCCGCGAAAAGGCGCGTTTCAAAGGGACCCGACGCGTACCGAATTCCGCGCACGAAAATTTCGGAACTCGCTCAAGGAAATCGACTTTCGTGAGTGCGTCAACCCGCCATTAAAGTGAAAGGAAGGAGGCGAAAGAAGGGATGGAAAAAATGTCTCGTTCCCAAGTCGTTCGGTGCCCGCATGCACGACAAAACGCACCTGCCGGCGCGGCCACGGACACACACACAGACCAAAGTACATATATACGACACCAATGTGCGTGTATGCTAGCTGACTCCCGCACGCTCTGGACGCACGCCGCATAACCCCGTCGGGATCGCGTCGGCCGTTTTGTTGTAAATGCGCTATAGCTGCGACGAGCGTCACATCGTAATTAATGTTAATTCCCGTATTCATTGGTCTGAGACTAATCTTTTCGGGAATTTTTTTGTTTGACCTTCCATTTCGGGGGGGTAGACTACCTTCGCCCGGATGATACGCAAAGGTGTTATATAATCCGAGAACGGTCTATTTTTAGCCTCGGTCCAATGTTACGCATCCAAGAGCCGATTCCATCCATTTGCTGATAAACGTTATCCTTTGGCTATTACATCTCCCGTAGACTCGATGGCGACAGTAACCGAAGGTAGACGTCGTGTATCCATACTATAGTAGAATTCGAAAATACTTCCCACGGCGTGTAGTCGCGTATAAAAAAAAAAGTGTCGGCAGCCCAGCGGGTCGAGGGCCGCGTTCGACACCTGGATCTAATCAGGCGTCGAATCGGTAGGAATAGCTCGGTAATTAACGGAGGAACCATTTTACGTCTCTTCAGGACATCCATTTCTCCTCTTCATCTTGGACTTCCTTTCACGTGCGCGCGCTCACCCGTACGTCCGTGAAATACTTTCGAAGCGCCGTCGATCAGCCGATGACAACAGCATTTGCATATTTGTACATTTATCCTTTGGTCGCTATTATCGGCGAGATGTAATCGCTATATATCGTCATTTGTCCGGATGCGTCGTACCGATGCGCAACTATACTTTAGAGCAGATGACAATGTTAAGGCTAGAAAAATATTTAGGTGTACTTGTAAAGTTTTTCTTTTCCCCTTCATCAGTTCCCATTGTTCTCGAAACTTTCACTTCACCGCAAATATTTTCTTTTCTCAAATCGACGAAAGCCAAAAATTGGCACGTCAAAAGATTGACATCCGTTGCGGAAGAGAAGAAAATAAGTCGTTCGGGATCGTAAGTCCACGGGAAAAGCTCAATTTCCATGACGAAGCGCGATATTGAAACACGCATATTGGTTGGAAGAGGCCGCTATTGGCCGAGGAGGTACCGCGGACAAGGAACTAAATCAATGTCGGACATTTATATTGGCTCGGAAATCGCTGACGCTCGCCGCACGAACATCCTCGACATGTTAAGATTTCTGATTCCGCTTTCTCGACATAACCGAGCGGACATTTTTATTATTTCGCGTCCTTGCCGTTACATGTATTAGAAGAAAATGTGATATACGATTCGCGACCGAAGCCTCTCTTGAATTTTGATCTTAAAACTGACGGTAAGCGAAAAGTTTTGAACCCTCGATGAAATGGAACATTCGATATGCTTAAAAAAAAGAAGGATTTCGGAACAATCGACCATTTTTATTTCGAGCTCCCCCTCTCCCAAGTCTTCTTCCTCAAGCGCCGAGAAATTCATTAACGATTAATGGACACCGAGACGTTATCTCTCATTATTAGTTCGCCAGATTGTCTCCCTCTCGTCGTGCGGTTCCCTCTGGAGTCGTCAGAGGGACAGCCTCTTCCCTTATCTTATCCGCGTGCGTAGGTTCGATAAAGCTCTTCGAATACTTGGGATGCGCGACCCGTGCATCTGCGGCCCTTACCCTCTTCCCACTTCGGCAGAGGAGACCTTAGCTTTTTTTTACCGCTCCATTCCGAAGCGCGCGTGCACGAATATCCGTATTTTGTTTCGCTTATCGTCCCCGGCTAATCGCGGCAGCACCGGAATTTTCTCTCGCCGCAGATACCGTGAGCCGTATATATTCGATGCGCTCTTAACGAAGCCGGGCGAAAGTAAAATCGCGATTTGATACAGGAATAATGGGTCGTATTTTTCGATCGGCTCGATAATCGGATTAAACGTGCGACGGGTGGATGCGCTTAATTCGAAAGGGTGACTTCAGTGACAGTTTGCTTGGAAATCATCAATCCCGAAGAAATATCACTTTATCAACAAAGGAATTTCTAATCGTGGTACAGTGTGTGCGCGAGTGTGTACAGCGACCGACAAAGTCGAACACGCAGGCAAGGAAATAACGAGTGACTGGTCGACGAAAGTTAGGACATTGATTGTCATTGATCAACAAGAAATATGCCCGACTACTGGAATGCCATTCATCGGTAGTCCGTCGTCATACTTTTTTCTTACGATTCATCTTTCCTATTATTACTGTCCACTTTTCTACATTAAAGGTTTTAACTAATAAGTGACGAAACGAAAAAGAGGCCACTGAAAGCGAACCAATAATATGAAAACCTGTCAAATTCGCGCGATGACCAATATATAATTGATGCACTCGCACCTGGTAATACTTTCGTAACTCGGCAGTAAGAATATCGATACGATCAGTTAAATCTTGGCCTATTCAGCCACGAAATGAGTTTTCTTTTTACCGTCCCGACACTTAAACGAGGGCGATCTTAGCATCCTCCTGGAACCAGTTGCCGGACGTTTTTTTCGACACCTATCCCTCGGCTCGTGCACCTTTTTTTTTGATCTTCATTCATCGGGATGGCTAACCACTTCCTGGGCTCTTTAAGGCTAGGTAAGGTCTCGTCGGGTGTCGTGTCTCGAGAAAACGATTGTCACTCCTGTTTATTAGCGAACTTGAAGAGATCATATATCGGAGACGTGGGGTAGGGGCGCTTTTAACATACGCACGATACGTTTTTTTCAAGAGCATTTATTACTTCGATAGTCGGACATTCGCATCGATTATTTGTACAATGGTTGATAATCCGAAGGAATTAATGGAGAATGGTCGACAATTTGTTTCGGAAAGCGAGCTTCAAGTGTGAGCAAACAAGCAGCGGAAATGGTGATTTATTGCCTTTGCTCGAGGGAAATATTAAAAACATATTTTTATACGCGCACGCCGTTTACTTAGGTATCTTTGTAGAAGTTAATTGAGGAAGCTTACTTTATCGTCAAGATGCCAGGAGAACGATAATTTTGGAGCAGATATACGCATATATACATACACGTCTCATCGTTTCTTCCTACCAAGACGCTGGCGCGACACGGCACGAGACACTAGACACACTTCATGTACTATCTTAACAGATAATGTTTTAATGAGTTTCACGTATACAAAATGTCGATGAATATTGTAAAATTTAAATAACTCACGCATAACGCGAGGCTCGAATCGTATTTTATTAAATAAACTATTTTCAGATGTTCGACATTTTTCGAAATAAAGATCATAGAAAGTGAAAAGCAGATAAGATAATAGCACATTTCGTCACGTGCGTGTTTGCGTGTATGTGTGTGTATGTGTGTGTGTAATATGTATTGGTTCAAATGATAATATTAAAAATGTTTAGATACTTAAAATTATACAAATTGACAATAAAAAATAAAAATAAAAATAATGTTGACATATTTAAATTCGAAATCAATTAGAAATAATTTTAAAAAAATCATCGATGTTTATGACAAAAGTTGCGTGAAATAGAAAATGAAAATTAATGAAATTAATAAAAAAAAAGATCAAAATCGAAAAAAAATAGTTAAAATACCGATGAATCACTCGTAAAAATGAATGGTGGCGCTAGCTAGCGCCATTACGAACCATCATGGTACTGATGGCTGGCGCCAAAGTTATTTTCTACCAGAGATGTCTAAGAATGAATCTACCTGTCGAAAATTCTACGAATTAATTATAGACTTAACCCCAAAACTGTAATGCAAAAAGAAAAACTGAAATAATTGCAAATTTATTAATTGTAGTCAATTTGTTTAAAAAATATTCTCCCCGCTTATTTTTTCTTTAAAATGTATCTGATTTTCTTCAGTTTATTCGTTAAAATGATTTTTCATTTTTAATCCTTTCAAATTAATGTCGATAAATATTTCAACATTATTATTATTTTTTCTGCACTGTGAAAAACATGTTTAACAAAAAAAATTAAACGTAAAAACGTATTTAAGAGTATACAATTGATATTTTTATGACAGGTTGGTAAATGTTCATTTCTGTAACATTTTCATTGAACTGAATTCAGAAACATTTTTACATTTCGTACACATTTCATGCAATTATTTAGAGTACGTGCATGAAATGTTGTGTACGTGTACTTTAATTTAGTTTCAGTCTTCACGTATTCAAATTTTAAGTACACCTTCACTACGTATATTTCACACACACACATATATATATATATATATATATATATATATCTACCTTGAATTCCATTTATGTGCACGATATATTTCTTGGAATATACGTTAGGCTTTGGTGCAACTATATATATCAAATTTTATGCAGGTACAGATAAATTTATTTTCGATGACTGCGTTGAAATTTCATAAACGCTTCAAATTTATAGACATCATTGAGAATTCAGTTAAATTTCAAATTCGTCATTTGAAATTTAACTGAATAAATAATAAGAAAATAAATAAATACATAACAAAAATGAATTGCAATTAATAAATTTTCATTCAATTTCATTAATAATATACATAATACGTAAGTAATTGTTCCTCTCTAACAGGTACTTGAGTATCATAAAGCTTACCCGATCCTGCATTATTATCGTAAATAAGTCTTCGGATTGTACTTGTTTGTTTTCTACCTGTTCAATTTTACATTTTTCAAATTTCTACATAATACATTAGTACTTAGCCGATCTATCTTTCAGCAGTTGCGCCTGTTATCTTTTGAACTTTTCGGTTCACATTTTTGCCTCTACGTGAAAAAAGAAATGTCCGTCGTAAATACCGAACTTCTATATTTTACTGAACTATTTTTGAAAATGATCGAATTATGGCGATTAACCTTTTCAGGACGAGACTGGTCGATATATCGACCAGTCAATTATCATAAAATTTTCATATTTTGGGGATAATATTATGTTATATAATGTTGATAAATAAATGAAAAATATTAT
>JAPYZR010005790.1:0-10843 GCA_030522945.1 Trichopria nigra
AGCGAGCTTCGCGCGATAGCGCGCCAGGGGTCCAGGGGGCGGAGCCCCCGGTGGGGTTGGCGGCCGAAGGCCGCAGGGGCGAAGCCCCTAGTTTAATTTTGAATTTGTTCATTTGATTTTTATCATGGTTCTGTATATTCATATAAGAAATCATATCAAAAATAAAAAAATAAATAAATTCTTGAATGCTTGAAATAATCTAACTTGTTCAGAAATCGTATTCTTAAATTTAATCGTCCGAGCGCAGAGCGATCAATTTTGCCTATACACATAAGTGCTGTTGAGTTAGAGGTCATTTTTCAGAGGTGGAAAATTGGACGAAATAATACGGTGCGTCTTAAAGGCTTTCGAGGCGCCTTTCTCAGGGGTCTTATAATTTTGTCTCCACTTCTTTCGACTACAGAAAGTCTTCCGTTCTTCTCTCCATTTCTACCGAATTCAGGTCGTTCGGGCGAAACAATCGAACGGCCGAATGGAAAAACGTTGTATATCCTCTCTGCTCTTTATTGGAAAGTCGCGGGCTGTACAAATTCAAGACTTAACAATAACAGTTTTCCGAAGCGCGTTAAGAAGTTGTTGAATATAATGAAAAAATTGTTTAGATTGACCCGGTTTAGTTGAACCTGGTATTGCCGGTACGTGCGTGATTTTTTAAAATATTCTGTATATAAAATAATTTGATTAGTTGTACGTAAGACATAAATTTATCTTCATTGCGGCGAATTTATTAAAATTTATTATATTTTCTATGAGAAATGGAATATTGTGCAAAATCATAAAAACGATAACCAATTGTCCATGAATCTGTTTCACTTGGCGAATACATCGTGTTTCACAGGAAATATGTGTCTAATTCCATTTTTTTTGAAAGAATTGGAATATCTATTGCTTCCTTTCTCTCTCTCTCTCTAAAGTTAAATAAGTGAAAAAGAAGCATCGCGATCAGTGAAACGGTACCAGATCGCCAATATTTGGCCATAGCCCACAGAATTCGCCTCGAATAGCTATTTTATAAAGTCTGAAATCAGCGAATCACACGAAAGACCTTTTCAAAGCAGGGAAAAATTTCAGTGAAAAATAGTGACAATTTCGTTATTGATGAGCAAAAAAAAAATAATCACTGATTCACATCAGTGATTATTTCGGAATTGATTCACAAACATGAAACGTTACTAAATAATTAACAATAGACCAAGTGATTCACAAAAGTAAGACTTATCAGATACCGAAAATTCAGTACTCGGTAAATCAGTCCGAAATGACCGTGCAAGGATGCGTCACACTGGGGGGATGACGAGGGTTGAGAATAGAGAGAACTTGTGTCGGGATATTGCAAACGATATCATTGAATCGAAATCAGCTCGGAAAACGTGGCATATATATATGTATATCATATCGTTTTATGTGATCAATCAATGGCTCAATTATCAATAGAACCACACTTGCACATTCAAATTCTATTCTAGTCGAACAAACTTCGCTTTTCGCATTCATATACTAGCCGGTAGTAATACGCACTCGAATGTCGAGCTCGTATATTTCGTGCGATGGCATGACGTTATAATATGGCTCATGTAAAATGCATTTCTTGAAATTCATGTTTTGAATTTACGACGAAGAATTATGGCTGGCTAAACCTTTTGTTTGTAAACACGTCAACGCGCTTTCTTTTGATGATAAGGCCGCTGTATACGTTTGGCTTCCAACATTATTATGAGTGATTAATCCATGCTCTTTGTTAAGTATAGCGAATGATGCTCAAGATCATTTAGAAGATTTAGTCGATCTACAAGATATTATAGAAATAATCTACACGTTCATTTTGGTTAAGAGAAATGTGAGCATTTCGGAACGTTAGCTTATTGATATGACTGTGAGCATAGTCTGCGAGATGGTAATCCTATCTACATTATATAACCCGAAAGTACTGAACCGAAATTAATATTGTCATGAGATAACTTTGGAAATTTGCAAACGCATTCGAAACTTTCGAGAGATACATAGCGAAATGTACGTGACTTTGGAGACACTTGACTGGATCTTGTTTCAATCTCGTTCAACATCTATACGCATATATATACACGTGAGGCTAGGCGGAAAGAGCAAGTGAAGCATATCGTATTGTTAAACAAATTTAATAAACTACGTTTCCGTTACAGTTTCTATTTAAACTGTTAAAGTAGAGAATTTTCAAATAGTACTTGTTCAAAAAAGAATGGAACATCTTAAAAATGCTCGACAATGGTAACTTAACGTTTTATGTCGATCCCATCAATGTTCTCCGACCATCGTACATTTTTAAAGACAAGCCTCAGAACGCTTCAAGTAGGTCGTTAAAACTTTTAACGCGATGAATAAAATTACTGATTTCTTTCTTAAAAAAAAAAAAAAAAGAATCTGACAAAGGCTTGAGAATGAGCGAAAAATCGATCCTGCATTTCGTTTACTTTCAGAATCGAGATTGTAAGAATATTTTCACAAACAGATGTACCCAAGCCTTTCAAATTGATACCACAATGAATGCTAACGGCAAAGTCCAACAATGACGCGTAATGGCTGACGTATTCGAATACTGCAGTTATTCTCGAAACTGAATTTTCGAGATCGGCGGGCAACATTCCTCGAAAGCTATTCAACGAAATGTTTTGTTTAGCTTGGCATTTAATTTATGTTTCTGCCGAGAATAGTGCCTCGTGAATATCAATTTTTTCTATACGACTATGTTTAGCGAATACATTTATATTTGTTGTTGATGGCGTTAAATACGCATATATCCCCTGTAGAATAGAATAAGGTCATAGAAGTACATGATACCATTCGTGGTTTAAAAATATAAAATCTTAAAACACCAACTATGATGTGACATAATTGCAACGCGTAAATCGGTAATTAATCTTCTACGAAAGTGTCGTGTTATTATGAATAGCAATATGTATATGGAATGTACGAGAATGAGAATCTTGTTAGTAGCAATCGGCTCAAAGGTGGGATACAATTTGACCAATCAGACCTTATTAGATCCAAAATAATAGTGAATAGTTTAACGTTGATAACGAGAGTCGTTATTTAAATATAATAAAATTTGAAGTGTCCTACTACTAGGTCCAGCATTGCACTACCAATGATGTTCATGCATACATTCCGATGTTCAAAAAAGCGATGCTTTTGATGGGTCATCGCTTAATTAGGTTCTTGTATTCTTAGTTCTCAAATTTACAATCAACACGAAACAATGAATCAAACAGTGCGGTGAAAATGTGATTGATCATTAATCGCGATGTAATTTGTATATTGATAACGTAATTTGACACGGAGTCAATTGAGCCGTTTAAAAAATTAAAATTACTTCCTCCCTTTAAAACATCGATTCTCGCGTAATTGCCTAATGAACATGTGACGACAAAGGTCGATAAATGCAAATTTAGCGTTCTTCTAGCTCGTCGGACGCCCATCAGTGAAATCCTAAACCACGGGCTGTATGCGTACACACTGCCGAGTGTTGTGTTCTGTAGGCGATAAGCTTCAAAAACAAACAATAGCCCCCTGAACATCGCAGGCCGAACACTGTTATGCCGACGCCAACCGATATTCCACGTCCTTGTATACTCTATACATCATACCGTAGCATCAGCTTGAGAGGGGGTCTGCGGAATGCATTCGGAACCTCGGCACTTTACCGGTCGATTGGGCTTTTATGAAGTATAACTCTTACGACAATTTCGTAAAGTCGACGAAAGTACGCCTTTCAGAAATTTCCGGATGCAAGAAGTTAACTCTGGGGATTACGGAATGCCCCCAGAAGAGTTTCTACGGTACGCGCCACGATAAAATAGATTTACTCTTATGAAACGATGACGATTACGGGTATGCCCAGGAGGAGAGTAATTCAGCAAAGTGCGAAATCTTAATGGATACTTGATAACTTTCTTTCGTTTCGCTTTCCACTACTAGAGACAACATTATGAATTGAAAATGATTGCGGAATTGGTGCTTATCAATCCGGAACTATACGTGTTATTCGGTACCCGGTCGATCGGTAAGGTGAGAAAAAATCGTTGTCTAATGATGTATGATCACACAATATCCACCTTCCGATTCCAAAATGGTAACGTATATTTTTCACATCATGGAATCATTTATTAAGATTAGGACACATTTGCAAGTATCAATCTACGGGGTATCGAATACGTGAAAACAAAGATTATTACCCCGATAGTATGTACGTAATTCACGTCACTGACTGATTTGTGGAAGAACAGTAAAACCGAATGACGTAATTCGGACTTCGGACCTTCATTAGTAACCTGAAGAGAGAAGAGGTCGTTTCCCCCACCCCACACTGCTCCTAACACATGACGAGGCGTTCCATCAATCACGATTGTCACGCCTTGTAGTACCGATCATTTATCTGAAGTCGGGGATGAGAAGAGGAAATCTTTGTTAGATCTATAATATAAATTTTAAATGCGTTTCTAGGAAAAAGGGTGACTATTGCAACGGTTATCAATGACTAGTTTGACTGTAATTAATTTCTTTCTTTACATCACTTCAGTTAATTGGGAGGTTTCCTTCATTCAGTGATTAATGTATTCTTTGCAAAAAATTTACCATTGATGGCAGTAAATTTGTCTCTAAATTTCAAAAACCTAAAGCTCATCAACCAATTATATACAGTGTATTGTTCAATTTATTATACTGTCATTAAAATATTACTTTAATTGAATTAAAAGAAAGTTTAATCTACTCAATTAATTCCGATTTTGATAACTACTCTATTAAAATAATAAAGAAGATATCGGAATAGAAATAATTTTAAATGATTTCTAATTCCATAAAAATAAAAAATTATCAATCACATTTCGTTTTGCAGATATATGGAACTCCGGGAATGTAATGGATTTCGATAAAATTTTTTATTCGCCTTTATGCATCTATTTCGTCCGTTCAATATAGAGTATATATATTAGATGAATGAAGGATTATTTTATCAAAGAAAATTTCAACGCAATTTATTGAATTGATGAGCTTTTCTCTGCATGTGTATTAGCTGCTACTTGTATCAATAAAAAAAAATCATCGATATACTCATATCTTTACATCATCTTCTCAGTGTTTATAGATATTGCAATAGAACAGATTTAACTTTGTTATGACACTGACGGTACTTAATGTCACAGATATAATATCACAATGCAATATTACATATATATCACAGAAAGCTTACATGTCTGCTGTGATATTACTGTGATATATCTGTGATATTAAACGACGTTTAGGGATAGATGACACGACACCAAATTTCTGCTTCCGAAATTCATCACGAATTTAATTGCAGAAGTCAGTATAGCAACAATAATAAACTTTATATCAACATTATCTTTATCAACAATGGAATGCACGACTGCATTGATAAAATTATCTCTATTAATATATAATCAAATATAATCCAGTATAAATGAAAAATATAAGTAATAAAAAAAAGTACCGATAAATTGAATAACTAGCATCTTCTTGGTAATTAAGCAATTCGTTTTTTTTTTCATGTAATTAGTAAGTAAGACATCAAGTGCATAAACTCATCCTCAGCCCGAACCAACGTGCGATCGTATAGCGATGTACGTGAATGTAAAGTTCGCATCACATCCGCGTTAATTAATTAATTACAGTTAGTTTATTTCAAGACGAAAAATCCGCGCAAATTTTAATTAGTACCCAATATAATCCTGGGCTTTATCCGACCTCGTTTCTAAAGAAGCACTCACGTCTTTGCGACGTGGTTATGCGTGCAATTTCCAAATGACTCTTAGTTCTTTTCTGGCGCTTACTCAGCCAATCTCTTAAAAAGGTTTTGAATTCTTCAGATGCTTTCATTTAAATGCAAAGCCCCGGGATCAGGCGCCGTGATTTAGACCAATTTTTCGATGAGCTTATACCGTATACTACGTATACGGCACAAATAACCGCTACTCCACTCTTTGGAAAAAGAAGAGAGAGAGTGAGAGAGAGATAGAGATAGAGAGGGATCCGATTTTTCTGGCGGTCATTCAATTATTAAAGCGGGTTTCGGCGGAAACAAAGTGACCATCAAACGCTTCCAATTCGATTTCGTTACCGTATCCTCCTACCCTACCTCCTTTATTATGTAAAATACGGCATTAACGAACAAAAAAAAAAAAAAAAAGAAAAAAGAAAAAATACAACGCGTTTCTCGTCGATGAATATTTTGCGCCAATGAATTATTAAAAGGACACAATACAATCTCCGCATGGAAAAATTAATTTGCTCTTTTACATTTACGATTGGATGCGTTAAACCAATACTTGATTCCCGCTGTCCAAATGACCGGATACGTCGAAATTCCAAAATGCATGTACCTTCAATCGCGTTATACGTATAGATCGAGCTTCAAAATTTCGATGCAGTGCTTTCGGCGAAATTGCTATTTTAAAATGCAAAAGCTGTGGTCAAAAATTCCACTCAGAAATACACAATGTAATATATTAGAACGAACATTTTCGTACCCGAAAAACCCGTGAGATAGTGCGCTGCGTATCTTGCACAACTGCGATTCCTTAGATTTACCAGTTGAGCAACTTAGGTTTCAAAGAGGCCATTTTATTATCGCTTTTCAAGGGTTTGTCATGTTAAAGGATGTTTAATTAAAAAGTTTGAATCTCATGTAGATGTCGGAAAATTTGGAACAGTCGCCTAAACTAATTACACGGATATCTTGCACGTTCTTATCTCCCATTACAAGAAATAAAATTATCGCAGTGAAACCAAAATCCAAATTAAAACACACAAATCGTTCAAATATACTTTGCATATTCGAAGAAAAAAGTGTTTTGAAAATATTTTGAAACAATTTGGCTAAATTCAATACTCTAAAAAGGTACTGTTACTTAATCGTATATTCAAACGAAACGGTGCAACGAAAGACAAAGAACTCAATTTAATTTTACGAATGCCAAAATACGTGAGATAATTTTATTATATTTAATACGATACTAATGTAATTCTCACCCCCTTTTTGCCATATTTATGTTAGTACAATGTTAGAATATCCCTTATTTAGGAAAATTCCGAGTCCTTTGTTTTTAAAACTCAGAGCAATGAGTTTATTTAGACTTTTGAAACTTTCGCATCTTTTACCATGTTTTTGCCGAAAGCCCCGGGGGTACTTGGTCAACGAGCGGTTAGAGTTACTCGAGTCGCTCTTGAGTAGGGCGGGCATCTCTGAAATGACCAATACGAGAGTAGTGCTTGACAGTACAATGCTTTTGTATATGTACATTTGTTCCCATTCGAGTAAAAGAGGTGAACGGGTGTGACGCGTTTCTGCACATATGTATATGACTACGTATATACGAATATATATATATATATGCGTGTGTGTGTGTGTGTGTGTGTGTGTGTGTGCAAGAGAGCGTTATATCGATAGACCGACGCAGTAATACAGTCCCTGGGGGTGCGGATCTTGCGCTTGCTTGAATACGTGTTACGGCCCACACACAACGAAAGTACGGCCGTTACGCGCCAAACAGCATACAAATTATAAGCAAACCGATAGTATCGGCAATCGAAGGGAAAAAATTTAACGGGTACCTATAACACTAACAGAAAAGCAATGTATATAGAGGAGTGAGCTTCGATATCGCTGTTAATTGCAGGAAGAGTGGTACGAACAAACGTTTCGTGAGTGGGAAAAAAAAGCAAACATATTTTTACATGTAACCCAGGGATGATCACTTTGATCGCGAATGAACGAGGTTGGCAGCGAATGACGTTACGACGTTATAAACTTAAATTGAAATTTGACAGAACAAAAGACATGTTATATGACTATAATATAATAGTTGGACTACATATAGTCAATATTGTCACTGCTAGATATTCCTAAAAGTGACCGTTTCGTTTAAAGGCAGTCATCATCCGAAGAAATTATACGATCATCACTTTCAGTTATACCCGATGGAGTTTCATTCTAATATGCAGTGTTCGTGGTGGAACGCGATAACTAGCACTTGATATTTGAATCATAACCGTACAATGGACGTTACTTTTACATGGCTGCATTATCTAGTGGCACTGTTCATTTTAGCAATGGCACTTCTGTACTACTATGGCATATTACTGCATTAATGTATACTATAGTAGTGTCACCGAGCTACAATCGATACTAGTACCAATGCCCATATACAATCACCGGCTCCAATTTACTGCATCTCTACTGTTCGTTATTACGAGTAACCACTGTTTATATCAGTACTAATGTCGAGCACCAGAATTATTTTGTAAAAAATGAAATGATTGTAGATCAGCAATAATCAAGTTATTTGTTTTTCGATAAAACAAATAACTTGAAATATATTTATCTATTCTTGTAAAATATTGCGGCACAGACAAAACCAGTTTTCGCAAGAAAATAAAAGTATTAATACCCAGCAAACTAAAAAATATTTTTATAAAGAACACGCCTGAAGTTACTACTATAGTGAGTAAAAGTTTATATTTACTTTCTAGAGAGGAAAGTTTATTTCAATTCTTTAATAATATTTTTGACAATTTTCTTTTTACTCCCTCGATAGAAGAACTTTTGTCTGACTATTTGTGCTGAAATAAAAACACTTGTGGCAATATATACGGAATGTTATAAACACTCACATTTTTAATCAATTGCATTTCGAAAACTGATGATTGTAAATCAATAAGTATTTTGACATTTATAAAAAAATAACAATAAAAGTTTACGTTATAGCATCAGTTCAGAATAAAATTTTGCGAGTTTTGTTGAGTAGGATTACTCATTATGTCTTCTGAAATTGGTTCTAATAATGAAGCAAAACCTTCTTACAATCCCTCGTTAAACTTTTTTAATTACCGCAAATTTCCATCGTTTTATTGACGTTTAAAACTGAATAAACTAAATCTCAGATCAACTTTATTCAAAGTTTAAACTAAACTGGCACTTGTCTCTTCGCTCGACTGCTTCGTACTTATGAATCATTATTTTTATAATGAACCATTTTAACGCTTTCGATCGGTGGCATTGTTATTAAAAAGAATGTAGTAAATTAATTTCGTCCAATTAATTAATATTAATAATCACACAATTTGGCACACATATTTTAATATCAATATATAAGTTTTTCATTGTTTTAGATTTGATTTATTTTATTTTTGATTTATTATTTTATTTTTGCTTTATTATTTATTTCGATTTAGGAATATCGATATACTATATTTTTTAGTACACGTTACTAATAATTCCATGTAAAAAGTATTAACTACAGTCACCGATGTAATTTGAGTTTTCATCCCTCATTGTGCAAAACTCTTCATACATTGAAAATTTGATCAAAGTTTCATTCAATTATTTCCGCTTAATGTGCAGTGAAATTTCGTTCAAAATTTTCAAGCTATTCATGATGCGATTATACTTTGGTATAATATCATTTATAATTATTCATTATTTGTCATTGTTTTAATTTTATTTTTTTCGATCAACTATCGTTTTCAGCACTTTTTATCTTTTTATAATATATACACTTTCGTCCCCGTCAAAACAATTAGTTTGACACTGTTAAGTGCACATTTTCGCGCGGTATAATATATGTCGAGTTGTATTTTGTAGGACCTGTTCGTTTGTAAAATTTACAAGTTTAAAGCTTGAAAAAGAATAAATATACACGTGATATCAACTTGATCGTTTAAATTGATTCGATTTCCGGAACAAAATGTTTCTAGATACATATACGCAACGTCATAAAATTATACGCAATATCAAAACGCAATATTTTATTCGCATATCAAAGGGGCGGAAATCGGCAAACCAATAAAGTTTAAAAAACCAATAAAACTACTTTACAACGCGACGCGCTATAAATCTACGTTTAGGATCTACTGTTTGTTTAATTTAAACGTGCAAGGTGTCGTCAAGCCGACATTGATAGCACTAAACTGACGCGTAAATTTAACTCCTTCTCCGTGTTCCGGCTTCAATACGTAAAATAAAATAATAATCAATATGAAACCGCTTACGTTATATATGTATATAGATTAATATGATAAAGTACGTGAAAATTAGTACATAAAGTCTTGGGTTTCCGAAATGACACAGTCTATCGATTTATCGATCTAGTCTAGTGAAATTCTATTCTTTTCTTACTATCCTAGTAGTACTTTCCTTGTGAACTATGTGATTGCCTTAGTTCTTTAAGAGTTTGAAAAATGTAAATTTATTAGTTTAACAAATTTGTTAATTGCATAAATTCTTCCTCTGTCTTTAATAAAATATAAGTGATTCATCCCAAGTAGAAAATCGTCCGTGCAAAAGTAGATTTCTATAAAAGTAAAATAGGCCCTGGACAGCGATGTCTAGTAAAAACTAAATAAAGTAAATGCCGTCTAGTTTTTAGACAGAATCTGAGATTTTACGATTACGATTAGAAAACTAGTATGTCTAGTTTCTGTCAATGTAGCCACGAGAGCCTTGAGCACATGCAAAGC
The DNA here is from genome assembly GCA_030522945.1 of Trichopria nigra. Classification (NCBI taxonomy): domain Eukaryota; kingdom Metazoa; phylum Arthropoda; class Insecta; order Hymenoptera; family Diapriidae; genus Trichopria; species Trichopria nigra. The sequence goes on from JAPYZR010005790.1 coordinate 10,510, forward strand.
ATAACCTCATTTGCTATGTGTTGTTGAAATGTATTAATATTATTGTTTTCGGTCGCTCACATGAACCTGTTGTCTCTGTCTATTGTATTTTATAATGTAGATGCATTAGATGTAATCTGCTCAAGTAGTTGAGGGCTATTTTACCCAAGTTACTGTGTAGAATTTCCGTAGCACGTTTTGAAACGTGACAGGTTAAAATAATATTAGGGCTAAACTGGAGAGGCACTGGTAATGTCCTGGACTTGTAATCTAACTATAATTATTTTTGGTGTAAAACTAGACTAATACTGGCTAATATTCTTATACAGTAATAACTGTCCGGGCACTAGCCGAA
>JAPYZR010005791.1:0-10441 GCA_030522945.1 Trichopria nigra
ATGGAGAGTGCAAAAAACGGAATTTTATTTTACAATATATATAATATTGTCATTTCGAATTTCTGTAACATATTGCACTTGCGATCAAATATGTAGAATATTGCATTACAATAAAATATGTGTAATATACTCATAGAAACCGGTTTGTGTCACATATGCGCGAACCGAATAATTGCATTCATTTTCCTCAGTTTATAAAGATAGATTGAAAACTTAAATATTTTTATTTATTCTATATTGTGGTTTCCACCTTTTAGTATATTTTATCATTTTTCGCCATTTACTCAAATTTGAGTCTGAAGATCTGAAATTCTTATTATCTATCTCAGCCAAGATAATTAAATTTTAATTCTAGTAGAAACAGATTTTTCGAAAGATACAGAACGATAACTGTAGCGCAGGCCCCCTTATTTTACCCTTTCTTCTCATTGACAAAAAAAAAAAAAAACAGAACGACTTGCCTTCATTCGGTCAAAACAGAGGAGTGGAAAATGAAAATATAGGAAGACATTAAAATAAGGAGTGTACGTATAACAGGGGGTGGGGGCTATATTATTATCATTTGTTCTGATTTTTACGTAATATTGTTATGCATAATCTATATCCACCGTTGAGCACTCTCGGTCGTGTACCCCAATTTTGTTGGTGACCTGTGGTATAAAATGTCTGATTATTTTCAACTCCCTCTTATTGTGTTATGTATCGAATGATTCGATAAAAACTGCATGAAATTTAATAAAAAGTTACATAAGCAAAATGTTATAAAGGTACATCACAACATATTTATGGTCATTCGTAACAATTTGATACATATATATATAAATTTTAGTGACCTTACAGTCCTTATATCAAATATCGTTTAAGTGTTAATTTAGTAATATTTATATTCAATTGAAATTACTCGTACACATCATTAAAAGTGCAATTTAATAAAATTTTTACATTTCGTACACATTTCATTCAATTTTTTAGGGATGTGCCTGACATGTTATGTGTGATTACATTAATTGAATTTTACTCAACATTTAAATTTTATATATAAAATATAAATACATTATATATATATAAAAATAGAGCGTATATTTGTATTAAATTGAATGAAAATTGCAGAAAATTTCATGCATGTGTGCCTGAATGATAATTTAAGTTTATTTATAAAATGTTCTTATTTTCAATTATTTTAATTTACTAGTGTCCGCTACAAGTGTATGAAATTAAACGACATTTTAATCAGTGTAAAATGTATATTTCATAAGTTAATTCGTAAAAGTACAGATTTTATGTGAACGAATTTTTTTATGTGATGAAGGCATAAACATTTGTAAATGCTGAGTATATTCTGCTTTAGAACTGTACATTCGGATACATTTTCTTGAAGAACGAAATTTATTAGTAACTTCCTCATTGGGTGAAAGTGATTAATTGGTTGAAAGAAAACGATGTTCAACGCTCCTAAATTACGTCAACGCTAAGAGGCTATGGCCGCTTTCGTCGCACGATGAAGGGGACAACTCTTCATCGCATGAGAAATTTGTAGCACTACGAAATTCGAGACGCGAACATTTTAAAACTTTTTTTCTTTTTAGACTTTTGGAAAACTAAATCTTCCTCTGTTATCTGTTATTAAATGTTATCTGTTTTTACCGTCGAAGGTTAAAGAAAAACAGCCTCGATCAAGAATCCGGGTCGTGATTTACGAAATGAAACTGGCTTATGTACAAACTGAAATTTGAATTGCCCTCTAAATTAAACTTCAAGATAAAGTATAGTAACCACTTTTTCACTAATTTTAAGTGGCCATGATGATGATTAAGTGAATTTAAATAGAAAATTAAAATGTAGTAAAACAACTATTTTTATATCCAAAAAGATTTGTTCCCAAGTTGGGGTTCTAAAAAACATTACAAAATTAATATTTTTCCGATTTCACTGTAATGTAATTTCACTCAATGTCATTACAATATTTCGATATTACAAAAATAATATAAGATAATAAAATAAAAAACATACAATGAAAATTTGTCTTCTGAACATTTGAAACGGTCAGTTGTAAAGAATCAATTCATTCACGAATCCTTCAATGATAGATTTGATCAGTGTAAATGAGGCATCTGTCACATTTGAGTTTTATTATAGCCATCTAACGACTGCTCCCTGAACTCTAGAAGATATCGCGCTATTATCTCGATCATGTTTTAATATTTATTCAAGCTGCAATTGGCTGCTTTGTGAGAAATCGTACAATATTTATATAGATGAGAATATTAAAAGATAATAGAAAAACAATTTATAGCAAAAGATGCATGAATGAAAGAAGGTCGGGCCGTATGTTAATGTAATCGTAGTTAGTGGAACAGAGCACGTAAATTCAAATAGAAGCGCCTGTTGAATTGATTTATCAGTTTTCCGGAAAGATGATAGTCATTACGGCATCGTTGCGGTGAACTCTTCGACCTAATATTTCTCGATGGCTCTTTAAGAGCCACATATACCCGCCTCAGTTCATTCAGGATACATTAAAAGATAACAAAATGTCAACATTTAAATTCATTTGTTTTTTTTTCTTTTGAATATTCGCTAGGACGCATTTGATGAAAAACATTACATATATATGATCTTACTTGAAGGGGCCGGTGACAAATTTTGAATCAATTCAATTTTAATTAAAAAATATTATATTTTTGTCAGATTGTGTTTATATTTTTGTTAAAAAGATATTATTTATCAAAACATGGTATAAACATTGATGCATTACTGATTGCTCTTCAAATAAATTTAAAGCTAAGAAAAAGTTTTATAATTTTCTAAAGTTCTGCCACGCCCCGATTTCACAGTGGATTTTCGTCGTATATTTGATGAAGACCAACTGGAAAACGAGTAGTGCTGCTAAACTTAGTAATTTTTTATGTACAATATTTTAGTAAAGTTGAGTAAAGCCAAAAGGTTACCTGAATTGAGAACGTGCTTTTTGTCCTTTCAAAATCGAGGGCACTGCTCGCCTAAAGTGATAACGTGGGAACTCGAAATCATGACGTTTTCCCCATGTATTTAGGGCACATCACCGACCTTGTTTCCATACACGTCAAAATGGGCATTTGTCATTTGTTAATTTGGTTTATAAAAATATGCGATTCTTCATAAAGTTGTTCTTTTGCTTTTATAATTCCTCAAAAATTATCTACTGACCATTTAAAAAATATCAAATTCAAATACTAAAAAAAAATGTACGCCTCAGAATAATTAAATTTAAAAATGCTTTATTGACAATAAAACCATAAGCAAACATACGGAAACAGTGCACGCGACCGTATAATGCGAGGGGCAAAACGGGTCTGTAGGTTCGCAAGAACAATTTTGATCTACGGATTCTTCTCCCGTGTGGTCGCGTTTACGCGCCGAGACGCACTAATAATAGAGTCATGGAATACACGAATACACAATCACATTGCAACACTTCAACTTATCCACAAAGTGGGTTGATAAGAGGCCTGGGATCAGAGGTCACTCGAGGTTTAGACGATCAAAGCAATTTGGTTGATGTTTTACAAGAGAAATGAGATAATAATATTTTATTTGTATACATTGAAATTCGTTGCGTACGATTCTCTTCTTTATTAAATAATTACCAGTGTTTACGGATACGAGTAGAACTGTGTCTTTTCTTATCGAGGACAATTAATTAAAATTAAGTGGAACATATGTTTAATTAAAATTTATATGTGGAACATTTTTTTTATAATTTGTTTCAGAGTTTTCATGTAAAATATGACATGTGATGTTTTGTACAAATACTGCTTTGTGTCACTGCTGTATTTTTCAATTCAATACAAAATGTTCTCGGATAACAAAATAGCTAGAAGTTATCCCGACATCGTTATCTTTACTTTAATAAACCGAGACTAGCAATTGTCACAACTGTTATTGGGGTCTTTACGCTAGCAAATAATATCACGCATGACTAATTGAATTACTCCGATAATGTTTGCATGATTCTGGTGAATCATCGGGAAAATCGTTAATACATGATATTGAATGATGCTGAATGTTATTGTAATACAAAATCCCTCAGACAATATTCTACTACTTCACATGACGTCATTATATCACCACATCAATTTAATACATTGTTAAACATATCATGGAATTTCATACACTTCTTAGTGCATATTAATACATTACATTTAATAATAATATCATAGAAATAAACATTTGGATCCATTTCAATAAATGTTTTTGGGAGACGCTTTCGTGAAGTATCAATGCACATAGCGTATAAGTAATGTATACATGTATTCATAGAGACATACATAAAATATGCTAGATTTACATATAATATTTCAATATATATATATATATATACAGAGAACATTGAAATTAATGTATACAATATTTCATACATGTATGTACCTAAAACATTGAATGAATGTGTAAAAAATGTAAATGTGACATTCAAATGCATGGACTATCAATGAAATGAAAACTTGACAGATATGCCAGTACGGTTTGTAGGGTCATTAAACTTAATATAACCGTAACAAATTTTTATGAACGACTTTAGATATATGTTTGATCGTGGATCCTTATTATTTTGCTCCGTTACTTTTTTAGTGTACCGTAAAATATGGTATGGAGGTAACACCTGAGATAATGACGACACATCCTCATGAAATAATTAATACAAGCGCGTCGTTCATTGGATTGAATAAAGAAAAATAGTCAGGAAACAAAGAAGTTTCTATTAATGTTTCACCATACCGATATTACGTCATTAAAGGCTTACATTTGTGGCTGAGCCTTGTCAATAATGCCCAACGATTGGCATCTGAAGAGAGATAATTTTGCCTCGTGGCGCTCGAAAGAAACAAAAAATCAAGAAAAAAATAATTGCGTAATTACTTGCGGCGAATCAGCCAGTTATAGGCACAAATAAATAGGGAGTAGGCCGATTTTAAGTTTCGGAAGGTGGCTTTCGCCGAGGAAGCATAATTACAGTCCGATCGTTTCGCCATAAATAAAGGCCAGCGAGTCTACTCTGGAGGGATCCGTCGGTGGCAAGGGATAACTCGGGGTAACTCGAGTACTCGGTGTATTCCCAAGTCGAATATGTTGGCTACCGCTCTGGTCAAAATGCATCGACGTCAGATGGATTCATTCGAACGTAAAGAATTCCATTTCAATGGGTGCCAATTGCGGCACCGACAGTATTTTCGCGATCCTTGCATTAGTAACGTATACGAAGGTCCAATCACTTTCTTCTGCGGCATAATTGTTGATTCTTACTCTATACTCGGCAAATTGTCAAAGCAATACAAAAGCGATTAAAATAGCATCGATCACTATAACTTACGCGGTAAAGTAAGAAATGTCAGGAAGTTTAGAGCTCACTGGAATACCGCCATTAAGAAGCTTCATTTGTAACCCCTCCGTTACGTTACGAGCGCACATACTCGTTTAACGCTTGTCATTGCGAAATCGTAAAATGATTATTAATGAACTTCAAAAGCGACATTATAAGGCGATGATGTAGCTGGACAACGAAAAGAAAAAAACACTTAGAAACTGTCCGTCATTTTCTTTGAGGCTAAAACGTTTCACTATTTGCATACACATATATACGCCTTTTACATAGATATTTTGTTAACAGAATCTGCATATTCTGATAAATGCTGTACGAATTTACAAGTATTATATTCAACACTTTACGTTTTATCAACGTTTATAAATATTTCATGTTATGCAAATCATTTGGGCAAGGCTCTAAACCTGTGGACTAAACTTTTAGACACTACTTTTTCTACTTTCTACGTAGCAATATATGAAAATAAATCTAAAATATGCAAGACCTTATATATGTTTCAAATGCCATAACTTGAGTATATTATTTTCATCTTTATCCATCTATTATAACAATTTTAACTCTACAAATTTCCTGTATAGAAGAAAGCAATTCAGCAAGTAAATTATCAGATGCTTTCACAAACAGTTCTTGGTCTTTCTATGAAAGTGATGTTTGCAAAATCGTACAATTTTTTTTTTTGAAATGTTCTCTACTGTGACGCTCGGGTTTTGAAAAAACAATTTCCCGATGAATGAGCAACGTAATGAAATCGCGTAAGTAGAACGTGGCTCCAGTCGAGATGAAGAGTATAGAAGTCATATTCACTGTTCGAACACAGTTCTCTTTATTCGCATTGATAAATGGTGACCTTTGTCGAATCTGATGAATTTATCTCGAATACATCCGTCTCACCCACTTTCCACCGTTCCCCAGCTTCTTCATACCTCTTGCATTCTGCGCTTATGACTCTCTCGAATTGGCGTCATATTTGCTCGTGCATTATTGTGTGTTTTAGATGAGATTGCGGCCTTTAAAAAGGCGCGCTAATAGGCGCCATTATTGCCGGCTCACGAGCGAAAGAGATACGAGGTCGTCGCGCGTTGGGAACTGGTTTTCCACCACCAGACACGATACACGGTGGCTTTTTATCTTTTACGGCGACGCCGACGTAATTCTGCTTCGCCCGCCCGATTTCTATCGCCGGCTTCTTCTTTTGCCGATTTGATAATCGCACCGCCGGGGATTACCGCAGAATTCGTCCCGATAAAATCACACATTTCTCGTAGGTTAGTTCCAACGTGCTGTATATATTTTTCGCACACGACTCCAGCTAATTGCTCGATTTTTAGAGGATGATATTGACAAATGAGAAATGTTTAAATATTGTTGTTCAGATCGAGAGAATTTTCTCATTCGTATGATCGACATTCAGTATAAGAAATTATAGAAATCAACAAACGCTGGGGTCGATGATAACTAGTTTCAATAAAATAAGAATTATCTTTATGCGTAGTCCAATATATCGAATGGACTGTTCATCAGCAAAACATTTTCTGGAGAAATGGTCAGAACCATTGGTTGTTTCTGTCGGCTACAGTATGCTACTGGTCCTTTATGCATCAAACTGCCATAATGAAACCCAAGTAACATTACGCATCTATGATTCAGTGCACCTCCATTTACTTTCACAATGGATGTCCACCTGTACTTGGCTAATCATAACAACACTGATGAAATAATGATAATAAGGGAACATAAAAAAATACACCTTTCTAAACCACGAATAATTTTGATGCAGTTTGATGCGAGTTTATCAGTAGATTGTTTAGTTTTACAACGTGTCGTTACTGTGCATTGTACTGTGTAATTGCAAGATTTATCGCCGGAGATTAATTAAATCTTTTAATGTTAGTTATCAAACTAATCAAGTTTCACAGACTCTGTAACTACTTTTGTAATTTCACTAATTCTACATAAACACAAAAAGGAAGATTATCTGTATATTTATGGAGGAAGATAAATTAATTACGTCACAACATGACGATTTATGAGATCGTGAGTTAACGTAATCGTGTAGTTCATTCTGTCTAATAGGTTTAGTGCTTGATGTACAGGTCAGATAATCGGAATACTAATGATACATCGAAATTTTCTATCGTGAAATCTCTGCCCACTATATTTTCAATTCTATTAATAGCAATGATTCCGTGTCAATCTCTAATTCAACCGCTCAATATTTTATTTTTGCATCAAAATTCACATAAAAAAGCAGGCAACAATTACTGAATATTATAAATGATTTGTTTATTTGGATCAAAATTCTAAATATGGCACAATGCGAACATTCTAATATATTTTTAATTACGAGTGTTAATTTTTCAATCGTCGTTAAAATTAAACTTGCTATATAATTAGAGGTTGAACTCGAATGCCCTGATTATTATAGGCTCACTCGTAGAGTAATAAATGATTAAATATTAGCAGGTTTTAGTAAAACCGTCCCTGAATATAATAATTGTTGGAATATTTAAGATCGGTATTCTCCAGCTGCATTTCGTTGTCTCGACGTAAGTGGGGATGTAAAAGAGAATGCATATGAATACTTTCGACAGCGAATCATCAATCACCTCGTACGGTTCTTGATCTGCAAGATTCCATTATTTTTATTCAATTAGGTTTCATCATATTTATGATGAAAAGATGTATGGATTTAATATGACATTATTAATGGCAGTTTAAATAATGGATGGGGGATTTTTAATTGTTTATTATTCACTATTGTTTACACAAAATTTAAATTCCGCGAATGATTATAATTTCAACGTAGACAGGTAAACGAGTCATGAGGATCTATTATGTGATTAATCATTGCAAATTTGCGGTGGTTAATTTATCATTTTTGCAGATATAGTAAATAAAAAAATATTAATTTAATTATACAATTTTTAAATAAACTTCTGTGTTGTAATTTTAAACTCGTTTGTTTTCAAATTGACAGATGAGTATATTTAATCAAGATTTTCATTTAATGTTAATAATAGTCTTAACAAATAATCTGGATATATTAATTATATATTACTCATATAAAACACACCTTGTGCTATATAAATCTTAAACATAGTAAAAATAATTGCACTCGAGACTCTTCAGGAACACCCAAAATATCATACTTCATGCTTTATGAGCACTGTAGTTTATTCATAAATAACAATAAATAAATTGTTCACTGCGATATTAATTAAAAGATATAATTGTAATAATATAAGTTACAGTAGTGACACTAATGATGACATTTAGAAAGATCACACATCGCGATATACATTAATGGAGTAAATATGAATTATGTCTTACATGTTACGATAATTGTAGATTTTACCCAGAGAAAGATCTAGTTTCCTGTTATAATCATATTTTGTAAATTCTTAATCAGAAATAAATTATTGCCATTTTTTCAAAAGTAATGTGAGGTGAATGCCCCAAATTGGCTGCTATTTTCTAGCAGGATACGATATATATTATTAGCGGCTAATCAGGAACCAATACGTGTTTACTAAATGGTACATAATTTCTTTCATCTAATTTCATTCGAAATCAATTTGACTAAAGATTATCTCAATTAGTACAAAGTTTTTAAAAATATAATTCCCAACAGTTGCATTTTGCTACTCACATTCACAGGGATTGAAACATAAATATTTTATAAATAAAAAATTAAATATAATTCATTTTTATTAAATTATAATACAATCACGTGGGATTGAACGAATTTAAATAATAGTTGACGAATTTCTTATAATTGTTTATGGGTTATGTAAGATTAATTATATTTTAACATAATTATATCAAGACATTTTTATTAAGATTTTGTCTATATTCGCCTATAATTAATTGTATAAGATCTAAACGATATTTGAAATTATAAAAATGTAACTTTAACAACATTTTTTCCTTCTATATTGTTAGGAGCACTCTACATAATACGGTCACTTAATAAAGAGCAAAATATTTATTTATTTTATTTTTTGGCAAATATAAGTAAAGAGCACGATTTTACGTGATTTCTTTAACAAAATGATCGATATGTTTGAAACAAAATTTTGTTATATACTTAAAATGATACAATATTTCAATGTTGAAAAATTCAACATTCGCGTTTCACCTCACCAGGACGGGCAATCCAGTACAGTGGCTCGATCCAAGATCTTCAGGTCACCCATGATCATTTATCGACATTCGATACCAATTTTTATGCATTTTCTTAGAGAGATCAAAGATCCCAATTTTCTAAATTTTGTGACTCATGATAAAACAAGATATTTCCTGTAAAACGTCTAGAAAGACACATAATAATACGCGATCGGCAGATAGAAATCGACATTCGAATCGGCCGAAAGGGATGATACTGCCAGGAGACGGCGCGTAAAGCCGCAACGCAACATGTGAAGTATAAAAGACGAGCTTGCAAGGCATAAATTTTCATTGCAAACCACCCACTGCACGCGGGATGATCCGATAGAGCGGATATTTGCGTCAGGTAGGGAGCGAAGTGGGCCGCCTGTTGCTGCGCCGTGCGCCATGGGGATCCTTGATCCTTTGCCCTTCGCAAACCTTCTTCAGCAACCCCAAAAAGGATCGGCGCGGAAATTTACGAGCTTCCTTTTCCTCAATAAGACTCACAAACATTGGGATTATCACACGGAACCTATAGCCTGGAAGCATCATTATCGGCATACTTCCAGGTTAATCGGTCTTAACTTCAGCCTAATTATTGACTCTTTCAGAGTTTTGAATGAAACTGCATTAATGAAGTTTATATGTGTCATTGCTCATGAAAAGACTTTTCTGACCAGTGCCTATCAAAAATTCTGTTAAGTGAATAACGTTTTAAGATGACTTGGAAAGGAATCAAATATCAACTGATGTAATAATCTCTACCAAAAATACCGATTAAACATGCCTACGCTTTTCAATTATTGATGCAGTATTCGGCACTTGTCGAGGTATTTTTATGCCAGTGATGGAGAATGTGACACAAAGATCTATTTCTACGTCTGTCACATAACTGACATTCGTAAATTTGTCCTCTCTTCATTCAATCTTACC
>JAPYZR010005792.1:0-10440 GCA_030522945.1 Trichopria nigra
CTCCTTCAGCCACCAAATAGAGTGTCCGCTCGTTTTGAACCCTGGCGTACCGACTGAGCGAAGGCACGAGCGGACCCGGAACAAAACTCCGTTACAACTTGAATTAAGAAAACGTTTCCTTCGTTTTAGTAACTTTTACTTAATTCAAGAAAATCGTTTCTTAATTCAAGTAAATATTTACTTGAAAATAACAATTTTTTTTCAGTGTATATCATATTTTTCTTCTAGCTTCTTCATTATTCCATCAAATGATTAATAACACAATCTTTAATGTCTGTTTTCTCCAAAGTAAACAAACTAGAATTATATTACAGAGGATTATAAGAACCGCTACGATATCTTCGATACCTGAATTCCAAAACTCAAATATAAACTCTTTTCTCGATTCTAAGTTCGATTACAAAATTATTTTGTGCGTAAAAATTGTCGTTATCAGATTTTGCGTGCACGTGCGTTTATGTTTCCTGAATTGTCTTAGGAAATGTTAGCATAAATCGGAGTCTTACTGGAATCAATGTTTAAATAAATAATCCAAATCAAAAACGATAAACAGTCCTTATACTAAATGAAAATTTAAAATTACGTTTCGTTCCAAAGTACGGATCCTCTTCAGAAATTAAATTTCTGTCCTCTGCTTTTTTTTTCGATTCGTTTTCGTGTTTTTCGTTTCGATTCGATGCGGCAAAAGAAAGAAGAAATCAGAAACAATTTTTCTTTGGATCGAATCGTAATTTTAAATTTTCATTCATAAATTTCTAAAGAGGATCCCTACTTTGGATCGAAACGTAATTTTAGATTTTCATTTAGTATAAGGACTGTTTTTCGTTTTTGATTTTTCCAGTGTTGCCATCGCAGTCGTAAAGTTGTTAATAATTTTTTATTAAATATTCCAAATGTTCAAACCCTGATCAGAATTTAAAGATAAGGTTGCATCCTTGAAAAGTCTAACCCTAATAGGTCTTCAATTCATGTTTTATGTTGGGAATTCACTTAAAACTGAGAGGAAAATAATACTGTACGTGAATTAATAAAAATTCTATTTCAACATTTTCTCGAATATGAGTTTAATGGTTACTTTAGATAAACATGGCAAATGTTAGAAAATTTTAAAATTTTAAAATAAATATTTAACTGTTGCTAAATATACATTGAAGGTAATTATTAAATGCGGCACACGCTATATAAATTTGAAGATAATCGTCGCATATATTGCCGGTAGAATTCAATGAATTTAAATGCTGGCTTCATTTTGTTAAAATTTATTGAAACATTAATATATGCTTTTAACCGTATAACGCATGCAGTTTTCATCCAAAGAATGTTTATATTATATACATTATATTATAGAGTATTATAAAATTCGTTGATGCGCATATCAATTAACGAGTGCTGCTTGTATATAAGTGAAGGATGAAATCAAGGTTCATAACTTACGTCCAGTATCAGTCTAAAAAGATTGTAATAACACACGCCAGTATTAATATTCCTCTTATCCTTCTTCATGAACGCGTGACGGAATTTTCAAACAAAATACACGTATTGTACACCTTAAATTTCTGAATGCTTTAAAAAATATTATTCTTACTTTATTTATAAACAGAAAATTCAGTAATTACGCACGTATATTTAAAAGGCATATTCATAAGAAATTTGATTCACGTATAGTGAAATAATGCAAGTGTGTATCTTTAAAAATGCTGTTAATGATCAAATATATTCTCGATAAGAAAAGCGTAAACTAATTGTGAATTGGCTGCTACAATCATTTTCTTTATTGGTATAGATTATTATGTATGTTTATATAATATAACAAGTTTACATGACAAACAATATTGACAGTGATATTTTTACGTCTTATTAAAATGTTGCTACTTTAATTGCAAAACCAACTACAATTAAAAGTTCGGGAATAATTTATCATTTTATATTTACAACACTAATCAAATCAAATATATATACGTATTGTTGGAACTAAATTTCGCATAATATTATGAAAAACATCAAATGTGTGTGTATATATATTATTCTATAGTTTGCACAGCGTAATTGGAACAGTGAGATTTTAACTTCATTTGGCAAATGAGTTCGGAAAAGTAAAGTTAAATCAAACGCAATAAATTCATCGGAATATTCTAAAATACTTCTAGATTAATGAAAATTGGCGATTAAAAAAATATAATTAATGATAAACTGTAACCAAAACAAAAACAAAAAATTCAATATATTTCAAAATATGGTCTGCATCGAAATAACTTTGCTTAGCATACATACACAGTACATAAAAAAACGCATATAACTCCTATCAACGTATGGAACATTTACGAGATGTTATCCCTTACTCGAATACCGGCATTCAGTATTTACAAACAGCGAAAATACCGAAAAATAAAAACAATAGCCTAGCCGAGACCTTCGCAATAATACGTAAAAAGTGTATTGCCTAACTAGGGTGTAAAGTGTACTTTTACGCACGAGTTAGGTATCCTTTTTTTTCGTATTTGAGCGAGAAAAGATAATGCAAATTAAAGTACTTTAGATGCCTCGTATTAGTGCTTAAAGTGAACATTTACGGATTCTGGGTGGTGCCACGCGTGAAATAAACAAGTTACCTGAATTGAAAGAGACATGCGTTATTTTTTACTTTAGGCATATCATCTTCCAGCGTGCATAAAAGTTGACTTTACACATTGAAATCGGGCATCTAAAGTACATTACGCCCTAACTTTGCGCACTCAATCAACAGAAAAGTAAAGATTTTTTTCCAAAATAGGATATTTCGCTCCATTTCTTCATTTATCATTTATTATAAATGTTTATTGATTAGAATGTTTATCAAATCTTTCATCTTACGAAAAAATAACATTCCCTATTTTTCAAGAATATATACTTCAATTATATCTCTACATCATTCTTCCTTTGCATCCGCACATTGAGGTGTCAATTTCCAAACATGAAACAAATTTTTGACCGGCTGCACAAACTCGACGGACATTCGACTTTTTCTGAATTCGTGTGCAATTAATCGCTTATATTTGCAATATGTGTAGTTCCGCGAAATTAAAAAAAAAAAAAACATTGACTGGAATGTTTCTGATGTTCCGAAACGCTCGATATAAGATCAACGATCCTATCTGAGCGACATACGTGACGACACGAGCGTAAAGGAGCCCGGCGTAGAGTTACATTCAAAGGTCTCTTGTATCGCTCGTATCTCGATTCGTTTCGATGCTTCCTTTTGAACTGATCGTAGCAGGTACTATATATGCATTCGTAATGAAACTTACCATAGGAGATTGTCTAATAGGCGTCGTGCAAGCCGCCGCGTCGTGAGATCGCAGAAGCAAAGGTACGGAAGTTTGCTCCGGGATCAGATCATCCTCGTCGCCCAGAAGTGATATGTCTGAAAACAAAAGAGAAACATTGCATTTAACATTCATTAAGTTTTCAAAATTTTGAACCGACATTTTTAATTTAAAAAAATGCCCCAGCACGTTAATTAAATTGAAAAAAAAATGTTGCCCACTTAGAATAAAATTATTCAGATTTCGTTTGGATCATTTCAGTTTTAATTCGGATGTGTACTCGCAGTCCATCTAAAATCACAATTCAATTTCCTGAAGTTATAAAGTGCAGGTTACGATTTAATAATCCGCGAATGACTGATAAATAAACATGTTACGATATATTCGCTGCTTTATTTTGATAGATGCACGTAATGAATGGTGATACACCGTACTTAGCATCGGGACTATGGACTATTCCATACCGAGTGATGCCATCATCCTCATCCTCCATTTGCACCGAGTATCGAGAATCTCCTACATTATTTATACCGACACCCATTTATTTCTTCCTTTCCTTATCCTTCTCTTTGTGTCGTATAGTCACTTTAACAAATCGATGCGCATTCGCTATATATATATGCATATAGCTGGAATGAAATGCTAGGCGAGATCAATGACATTATGAGCATACATTTCTTTATGAAGATTTTTTAGTTGGGAGAATTACGAGATATTATAATCATGATCTCATCTTGTCTTGTCATCGAGGTCGAGATATTATTTTGAACATACAAGATTATAAACTGTTCGTGTCATCATGACCGAATGAATGAATGAAGAAAACAATACTTCAAAGAAGGTCTTGTCCTCGAAAAGTTCGTTTTTTACCTAATTTTATCTTGGATTCTTTATGCATTTTATAGTATTTATTTATTTTATAGATTTGTATAATTTTTAGTTATCAAGATCGACAGAATCTTGACGTAATATCGATAATAACAATATTATCAACTGCTTATATTTCACACGGTACCAAGACGGAATGCAGCAAAAATATTTTAAAATCATCTGATGATCATATAGGAAACTATAGTCAATTTACAATATTACACGGATTCATTATCATAAGATTCCATCGTATTTGGCGGTGATGGGTTTCATGACAATAAAAATGCGCAATGCAATTTTCAAAATTCTTTAATGATATCCATACAGTAATATCAAATTTTTATAATGCAAGTGGAAATTAAATAATACTTCGTAAATGATCGTTTTGGTCTCGTAAAGTTCAGCTTTTATTTAATTTTCTCTTGGACACATTTTTCTGTTAAGTACTTTTCAATTTTTCGTTAGGGCATTGGCAATACATTCATGTAGTCTCGACGTCATCTGGATCGTTATGAAAAGACGAGATGAGATTGAGACAAGATAATAAATTGTTTATGTCACATAATAATGGTATATCAATACCCAACGTAAATAATATAATAAATAGAGAATAAAATATCATCTTAACTTGAACAAAGTCCTGTTTTTACTTTTCCTAATATTGTCTTGACTATCTTTTAAATTGAATGTATTTGTTCTCTTCGCTTTTACTAGTTTATTTGACAAGAACATTATGGATCGGCTGTGCATTGTTTAATTCTTATAAGTATAAGAGAACAGTCATCTATATACGGTAAACACTTCCTATACTCTCGGATCCTTCAACCTACATTAGCATGAAAATAGTCCCGCATGAAAGTGAAATAAGATGAAAAGAGACCTACTAATGAAGATCTATAGTCGGATTAAATTTGATCTTTACTTTTTCCTCCGGTTATATCAGCTATATATACAATGGTAGTAAAATCAATAATTGTACTTGCCCTAAAGGTTAGGTTAGGTTAGGTCTTATAGCACAAAGGACCATCATGAATAAGTTTCACTTTATATTTAAATGAAAATGCACATAGATGATAGGATAAGTAAGGTCTCTGTACATATAGTCAAATAAGCAGTAAATATATTTATAAATAATATAAATATATTAAATGTTAAATGAAGATTCTCTTATTTCAAACGTTACCAGTCGTTAAATGCACAGAACAAACATTTTGGCAAATTTTAAAGATGTAAAATTTTGCAATTTGCTCTTTAATATTACAGCCTACTTTTTTTCTTTTTTTCAATACACCTAAAACGAAAATTGTAATATTGGTTACCTTAGCAAATAAGTAAGAATTGCTATTATTAATCATATAGTAGATATTTGAATAAATTAAAATGCAATAAAAATCCATTTTGTATTCCAAACTATAACATAGTTTTAAAAGAGTAAAAAAGACGTCTTTTACGTTTATAACAAGAATGGTCAAAAATAGAACAGTTACCGACCTAACCTCGCTATAGGTAAAATTTAAATTAAAAATGAAGTTTTTTCAATGCAGAATTGCACTACCAAAGCCAAATTTCGAAAACAACGTTTCTACCATATTTAACTGTTCTATTCTATAGAACCCTCTTGATATTAATTTCCGGCGCGAGTCAAACTAGAGCTCGCATACATAACGAGTATTAATCCAATTAATGATAAGATAATTTATTTTTAATATATGATTTATTTTTAATATATACATTAAAAAATAAATTAAATCCCGTATAACTTGGCGATAAACTCTATCAACGCACACTCTGTTTAAATTTATTAAATGTCATTTAGAGCTTGCTTTCACGAAAGAAGTTTCTTTCTGCCAAAATAATAAATGTTATAAACATAAAGACACATATATATTTATTCGCTCCAAACAGCATGCGGAAGATTTTTACACGTCGGTAAATTTGAAATTTTACTAAAATAAACCAGGAAAAGTTAGAATTAGTTCGACCCACTTCCCCCAAAAAGATCTACGACACTTTAAGCTCGCTGGGAACTTCGCGGAATTGAACAATAGAACATAAGGTAAATTGATAAGCGCGATGTGGTAAACAGAGAAGAAAAAGTGGCGAATTTAGCTCAATTTATACTTTCAGAGTTTCAGCGGTTTCCGCCACTGAGTTTGTAAATTAAATAATATATTTGAATTTCAGATTAAACATAGATTATCAGATTTTTTTTTAAAGTTATAGGTGAAAGCTTTTTATACGAAATTCAATGACTACAAAAGCAATTCGTGTAAAACGTTCAATTCACGTGTTTATTAAATACTTATTGAATTAGATAAATCGAGAGATCGCTTGGGAAGACTGAATTCTGTTTCATTTCATTATAATTTTGTAAATGAGTTCAAAGGAATTAAAATAGATTTATTCTTTGACATACATTTAGACCCTTTTCAAATATCCAAAATTCCAAATTATTCAATTATAGGATTAAATTCAATTCTAATAATCAGAATGGATAGAATTAGATGCGATAGAATCTTTTATAAACTATTTCAATTCCTTTGAATTTATTATAAATAGAAATAACAGTTCATTTGATTTTCATTATTTTCAATACTTTTTTTAAATCTTATTCAATTGTTTTAAATAAGATAACATGGAATTAAATATTAAATCGAAATTTATTTCAATTTCTTTGAATAGAATTCAAAGGAATAGTATGGAAGGTAATAAACTTATTTTCAATAATTGGTTATTAGTGATGAGTAAAAAGTGAAGAAGTAAAAAAAATGTATACGAATTAAAACAAATATATCTTATAAAATATTCAATTCTTTCAAATCCCACGAAATTTTATAATTATTCAATTGAATTAATTTGAATTACAATCTGGCATGGTGCATACAATGCAATTATGAAATCAGAAGGAACTGTACCAAATTTCATTCTAATTTCATTTTTGCAAATTCTAGTCATGTAATGGAATAAAAATGACGTTTTTATTCTTCTTAAATCTTTCTTACTTACTGCGGTTAAAATGGTAAAAAGGATGATAACGATCAAAATTAAATTGAAATTAATCGTATTTCCCATATTTAACAAAATATTTATTTAGTCCCATCCAATTCTACTAACAGAATTCAAGTATTATTCAATTAATTTCAATTGAATATTCCAGTAGTCGAATTGGATGACATTCAACAGTTTTAGAATTGAATATACTTGACAAACTTATTCCAATTCCTTTAAGTTTTATTAAAAAAAAAAAAAAAAAAAACATAAAGAAATAAAGGAATTATTCTTCTTCGCGTACTGGGGTTACTTCGCTAAACGCTTCGAGTGAATTCGTTCTCGATCGATATTCAATTATTACCCATAAAAAATACTGACCTTTATGTACCGATGAAGGAGAAGGTTCAGGTTGGACACTGGCAATTTCACATTGATCGTCGTAATCATCATCGCGACGGTGATTTTCTGGGTCTCGATCGTGTCGATCCTTGTCTTCCGGTGCAGAATTTAAACTCAACTTATGGCACACTTCGAAGGCCTGTCCCACAGTCCTGACGACCCTCATTGCTTGGCTCTGTAAAAAAAAAAATAAATAATTATTCCGAGTTTAGCACATTCGTTTAGCCTCCATGAGAACTGCAGTGTTTTTTGACATATTTTCGGCCTTTTTCGGCTATAACTTAAAAACAAATCTTTGACGAATGAATCAACGTAATGTTGAACCTTCTTCCAAGCGTGCATGTTTGAAAATTTGATAAACGGATACAGACATTTGCCATAGTTCATATAGATCAAGTCTAAGCATGTCACATCCAATTTTAAGACTTAGGGGGTCCGCTTTACAGAGTAGGAAAAGGAAACATTCCCAGTATATATAGGTGTGACGCAATGAACAGTTTTCATCTTAGGAGGAATTGCGAACTTTTCGCCCCTGGTGCACAATGTTGTGTTTATCAATCCAGCATCCCTCTTTAAAATAGAATATTTTACTAATCATCCACGATGCATATCGTACTTACTTTTATTTTTAAACACTTGCGTCTAACTATACGGAGGACGCACGCGAACTCTATTCATGGTTAATTTTCCACGCGTTCGAGCTTCTATCAAGTGGTTTTACTACTTCCACTCGTGTCATTTCAATTACTTCATTTGTTCTAAAGTATTTCGTTCCGCGCGTTTCATTACTGGCACATAGCCACAAGATATCGCGCTACATCCGTAGCATTGTATTTTAACGCCGAGGTTAGGCCAAACTTGTCGTTAGAACTTTTGTTTTCGAATAATTTCACGCGGGGTGATTAACAAGCGTAATATAAAGTGATGCATTATAAGGTGCGGCAATTATCCCCGACTAAAAAGCCGTTGCTTCGTCGAAGCGGCCAACGGTACATCCTAAATGGCATGAACAATTTCATCCTTTTACGAGCCTTTTGCACTTATTGCGCAATGCTCGGACGAGCGCAACAAGAACTTTGTACGTATTTTTTAACATCCGTCTGTGATGTTAATAACACAAAAAAAAAGAAAAACCGGAAGTCGGAGAAAACGGCAAGTTTAATATTTCCAATAATGCCAGTTTTATTTTCGTTGACGTTCGAAAATTGCTAAGCTGCGTACAATTTATGACGAGCTGGTTTCGAAAAGTGCGACTTTATTTGCGAAAGAAGGAAAGTTGAAGAAGACTTCGGTGCTGCGTGAGCTTTTTGTTTGTAAATTGTTTACGATTCACCGGCACGTGTAAGGAGCAATCGGATATCGTAAAGTTTATAAAGCGGTGAGTTACGCTACATTTGTTTGTAGATTCACGACATTTACGATTATTTTATATTGACTTTATTACAAGAGGCTGACACGTTGGCAACTCTTTCCTAACTGTTCCTCATATTTTCACCAATAATTTTAATACATTCGAAATGCCACATGAATCCTACGAAATATCTTTTAAGTTAAGATTATTTCTTTATCGAGTTGAAAAATATTCATTTTATTTCATTATCCAGTGTTATAACCAATGATCGTCTTAAATCACTCGGAGAACATCGTGCGCTTTCGGACACGTAACGAAATAATGTCTTAGCATTACCGGAAATACTTATATATAAACATGTCAAGAGTTGATGAATTAACCGCCCTTAAGTGCATTTTTGTAATTGGTTAAATCATGGTTTTTGAGATCGCTGAATCCGAATCTGAATTCGTATTTTTAAAATTGAAAATGGCGGATCCAATATGGCGGACGCGAAGTCGAAAAATAGACGTTCGCGATGGCGAATTTAGAATTTGAGTCCTGACTCTAAGTATCTGAAACTCGGATACATTATAACTATTAAAAATTTATCAAATCATTCATGGCAAATTATCCATCGTAAAAAATGTAAAAGAATTTTTGTTTTTGTTTTTTTCCCCCGCTCTCTGCCGAACCCAGAGTCACCAATCGAGGACGTGGCGGTTGTTGACTCCGTTTTTTTTTTTTTACTTTTTGTATTTTTTTTTGTGCTTTTGGCGTTTTTAAATTTTTTATTGTTTTTATTTCCATTATGATTTTATTCTTTTTTTTTCTCTATCTGTTGTTTTCTTACATTTTTTACGATGGATAATTTTCCATGAATGGTTTGCTTGCTTTTTATTCGTCATAATGTATCCGAGTTTCAATCAGGACTCAAATTCTAAATTCGCGATCACGAACATCTAAAGATACAAATTTTTGCCACAAATCCGCCATTTTAAATTTTGAAAATCCGATTTCAGATTCGGATTCAGCGACCTCCAAAACCATGGCACGCAAAGCTGACTTTCGCCTGACAGTTAAGGGGTTTAAGAGAATCGCATGGGAATAACTTTTGAATAAACTAGTCGAAATTGTTCCCATTCTTATTAAATATCATACCATCTTTTTCTATGTCACTATCATGTACACAATGCCTGCAATTGGTGTGAAAGAGTCAAAAATAGGGAAAAATGCTGCTTAAATTAGCTGCTTCATATTTCCCGCTATAGGCGGCGGAAAATATCACGCCGTATAACCATAAGTGTTATACATGTATAAGAGTATATAGTATATGTGATAATTTGATGCGTAATATATAGTTTATATAGTGTGTGAATATGATTACCTGACTATTACTTGACGTTTTACCGAACTGTTCCCTAATTTGATTGTATATATAGGCTAATCTTTTAACCCTTTGTGTCACGCATTTTATTTTCAGTCCAATCGGCTTGAAATTTAGTACTCGGGGGTTTTCGGGGTCGCTGATTACGATTCCACCCTCAA
>JAPYZR010005793.1:0-17746 GCA_030522945.1 Trichopria nigra
GCCCCCTTGGGGGGCGGAAACAGTATTAGGGGAATCCCCGAAGTTTTGACTTGGCAACGTTGTAAGTCCGCAAAGTGACTGTTACACATACTTATATATATACATTCTCGACAGCCGAGAATAGCAATCGTATCCAAGAAACGATTGTATACTTTGGTCTTTTCCAGATCTAAGGTTGAGTACTGGCTGCAACTTGCCCCAGACCAGAAGTCCAGTTTCCAGCTGCAAGCTCGCTCCGGAAAAGAGCAAGGGCTCCGACGCGCATCGAATAGTTACATTTCTTTTTATCCATTCGTCTATTTAAAACGGACATAAATGCTGTCCGATGGATAAAAGTTTATAAATATAAATAAATACTCGTTTTTTGGGTTTGTCTTGAAACATCTGTGCGTCATTACTGAACTACAACCCTCCCCGCCTTCTTTACCCTGGTACTGAGTAATATCCGGCAGCGGGGCAGTATCAACGGCGGCAGCGAAATCACCCCACCGTTACACAACTATCCGCGAAAAACACAGGTTTCCCCTTCAATTAACTATCACTCCATCCTCATCCTTCAAGAGACCTAGGTAATAGACCCAAATTCAAACCCCTAATATTTTTCTAGTGGCAGAATCGCGAGCCAGGCGCGCTAAGCGGAGGCAGGCCGCAGTCAAGGACGCGATAAAACGAGACCGCCACCGGACTTCGGGCCTATCAACAAATCCCGTATCATTAGAGGAACTCGCCGTTCTTTGCGGTCTCTCAGACCGCCATGGTCGGCCAATTCATCTCACCGTTGCCCCCAAGTTTTGACATAACAGAAACGACGGTATGTATGGGCAAGTTTCTTCTAATTAAAACGGACCTGCATTTTCGGGGGGTCCTCTAAGGGGTCCTACATTTCCCAGGGGGTCCCGTAAGGGGTCTAAGGCCATTTTTGGTCATTTTAAAAGGCTTCCGATTTTTACACGAAAAAGTGGGTATTTATAATTATGTTTCTTCTAATTAAAGTGGTCCTATTTTTTCAGGGGGTCCTCTAAGGGATCCTACATTTCCGAGGGGTTCCTACATTTCCGAGGGGTTCCTACATTTCAGAAGAGGTCCTACGGGAATGCCATGAAGAGGTCACGGCAGGTCATTTAGGCCAGAAGAAAACGTGTGAGCGAGTCTCTGCGTATTAATCGTGGCCAGGCATTCACAATGATGTGTCCATACACGTAAAAAACTGCATCAGCTGCCAAAAATGCAAAGTGGAGCAGGTAGCACCAGCAGGGCGGCTAGGTCATCGTAGAATTACTCGGCCGAGGCAAATTGTCGCCGGAGATGCTATGGGACCATTTCCAAGAAGCAAGCACGGATTTGAGTTCTTGGTCATCTTCGAAGATTTGTTCACCCGGTGGTTTGAATGTGTACCAATCCGGAAACTAACTGCTGCAAATGTAACCCGGGCATTGGAAGTACGAATCTTTTTGAGATTCGAAGCACCAGAAATATTCTTGTCAGACAAGGGGCTTGAATTCAAGAACCGGATGCTTGATAAGTTCCTGGAGGAACGCGGAGTGATACATGAATATACTCGAAAGTATCACCCCCAAGCGAATCCGGTGGAAAGAGTGAACCAGACGTTTAAAGGAATTATTCGATCCAAAATAGGTGAAGATCATCGAGAGTGGGACCACCATCTGAATGAATTCATATTCGCGTATAATACGGCGACTATTGACTCACTAGGATTCAGTGCAGCATTTCTAACGTATGGTCGACGTATAGAGGCACCCCAGACCATACGCCGAAACGAGGTACAATCCGAAGCGGCGGAAGAGTCCCAGCAAGCGGTTAATAGCTGGGGGAGCCGAATGAATAAACTTCGAACGGTACACCAAAAGGCGCTGAAAAATTCGAAAGAAGCACAGCGTATTCAGACTCGTCACTATGACGATAAGCGACGAGATGTTCACTACCGCGTCGGGGACAGAGTATTTCGGAGAAATCGAGTACTCTCATCGGTGGCTCAAGGAATCACGGTTAAATTGGCTCCGAAATATATTGGACCCTTTAAAATCCGACTCAAGATCCGATAAACGTCGTATGAACTAGTCGACGAGTCCGGAAAAGCGAGGGTGTTAGTCATGTGGTCGACCTGAAACCTTTCCACGGGAGGCAACCGGAAGAGGGGCCTGACCCCGAAGCTCAACCGAAAGAGGGGATTATCCCCGAAGAGCTCCTAGAGGAAGCAGGTCAAGCGAACGCGGCAAGTCCGCGAGAATCTCCGATGTTAGAGGCACTGCCAATAAAACGTAGGCCTGGTAGGCCGCGAAAAGCCTTAAGGCCGGATAGATCACCGGCCGGAGACAAGGACTCTCCGCAGGAACGTCCAATAGCGAAAAATCGCGGAAGACCGAAAGGATCCCAAAACCGGAAATCAGGAAGTACTATGCATATATTACGACCAGTTCGCGTAACTCGAAAGAAGTAAACCGGCAACTCCGGAAGACACATTCCGATCCCTCCGGAAGAGTTAAATTTTCGGAAAATGTAGGGAAATAAATCGTTATCGCTATATATAAGGGGAAGATAGAAGGGTGTTGATTTTTACCCACATCCCAACCTTACGCGTGCATGATAACTTGTTTTATTTTAAGAATATAAGTTTTTTTTTGTTTTCCTTATCAGTCGTCGACGCTGAGTACCTCGTCCGGTACTCAGGGTCTGGGGGCGGGGAGTATAACGAATATTTTAATGTTCGTTGCGCTGCCTTTACCGGTTACGACCGGATTGCAATTTGAATGTCCAGGATATATGAATGTGGTAATTAGATCAGTTACCGGTCCCAAACGAGGAAGTCGAAGAGAGGAGAGGTGAGAGACGGCAGGAACCACGAAATCCGCGAAAGGGTCGAATCGGGCGAACGAGCGAGGAATTCACTTCGTCACTCTGTCGTCTTCAATACGAACGGTCATCTTTTGATTATGGTATCTGGAATATCCTACACGAATTCTTACGTTTTTAGAAATAAAAGCAATGTGTGTGCATACATACAAATGTGTGTTAATATATTCACGTGACCGTATTTGTCACACATTAATCAACATATTCATGAAACATGGCATATGCAATTATTTATATTCCATTAATATTAGCTAATAATACGTGTTGCGTGTGGCTTTTGTGTCATCTGTCTCTAACCATCGTTTGTTTCGCATAGGGATATTTATGAGACTTTTTGTCTCGCCGGGCGCCGAGTAACCAATACCTGGCATAAAATTGGCGAAAAATTATTCAACCGATGGGAAACGAATTCCCAACCTACCACTTGGTAGTCAAGCGCATTACCACCTGAGTTACCAAAGCCGGTAATATAGAATACTTCCCAGCAAACGAAGAATGATTTAGAAGCATTGCCTCTAAAAGATTTGAATGCTCCTGTATGCTTCAGGAAGTATACATATTTCAGATATTTCATCAAACAAAATTTGAAAACGAATAATATATCGCAGGGTGTTTGTATGTAAAGAATGTGGAGTAATTTGCGTTATCATATCTAATAGCGTAGTTTTATATACCTGTCTCACAGCATCTGTTTTAAAACGTAGGGATGTGTTTGTAAAAAAAAAGGTTCAGACAAAATTTGCAGGATTTCGGGAGACCTATCTGATGCTACCATTGAATTTGACCTTGAACATGACCTTGAAGGTTATTTCAAGGTCAAGTTAATTTTTTTAAATGGAAACACCTATTATTTTTCATGGATTCGTAAATAGCACAACATTTTACGTCCGAATATGATATGACCGATATTTTGGTCAAGGTCATTTCAAGGTTAAATTTCAAAGTCCCGGAACGGCGAAATATCTCAGCGGGAGGGCATTTTCGGGGAAAATTTTCCATATAAAAGTTTAAGGATTTTTCCCTGGCTATTGAATGGTACCATTCAATTTGACCTTGAATATGGTTGAGTACATCTAAAAGAAAATTGATGGTCTGGTAATATTTTGTTGTCGGTAACTATTTGGTTGATTCTGGTAAGAATTAGTTTTTCACAGATTTTGGATAGCACCGGAAGAAGGCTTATAGGGCTGTACTCAATCACGAGTTCAGCCTCTTTGCCAGGTTTAGGTATTAAGATTATTTCTGCCATTTTCCACAACTTGGGAAAGTGGCATAGTCGATAGCAACCATTGATTATTATCGCCAATAGACGAATAGCTATTTTTGGTAGTTCTTTTACCATTTTGCCTGTGATGTTATCGTAACCCGGGGCGTTTTTGTTGTTAATACTGTTAATTATCTGGATTACTTCTTTGATTTTGGCACTTTTAATTTTTGGGTTGTCTCCAGTACCAGATGATGTAATTAAACGTTCTTCTTCTTCCTTTTTAATTGTTCTGGGATGATGTTCAAACACCTTGCTAAGATGGTTTGCAAATAAGGTAGCTTCTTCCTCGTCTGTTCTGTCCCATTTACCACATGGTTTTCTGATTGGTGATATACCTTTTATTGGATTGTTTTTTAATTGCCCAGTAGCTTTCCGTACGGAGTATCCGAAGCTTCTGTAGAAGTTAATCCTATGAGATATCTTTGGTGAAATTATTTTTTTCTAAGTATACATTTTTTTAGTTCATTTATTGCTCTGCGTCGCGATATGCGCAACGCTATCGCGGCTCGTCGTAGAAAGATGTGGTCGCCGGATTCGGGAATAAATAGGTGCGGATCAGGACCTGGGAATTTTTACTACCCTCCACAATTAATGAACTAATCCAGCATCCTTTATTTGAACGGTACAATACAACTTTGTGATGCCGACGAGTGCACCGTTCACGATCGCAACTATAATCGTACTGAGCTCCATGACGGAGGCGAAGCGCTCGCTAGTAGACTGGTATCTTTTTTTTCAATTTCTTATTTCTCTCATTTTTTGTACCACTTTGTTTGAGATGTGTTCTTGCATATATTGTTTGTATTTATTCCAGTTAAAATTTTTGAATTGATTTTTTGTATTGTGTACTTGACCGTGTAGTTTGGTTAAGACTGGTGAGTGGTCAGACGTCAGATATAAGCTGTATGTAGCTTCGAAGTAATTTTTGTCGATTCCCTTTACAAAATTGCAATTTTTGCAAAGTCTAGAAAGGCTGGTAGTTTGCGTATATCTGATGGCCAATATGTTGGCTCCCCAGTGGATATTGGGAAGCAGTTATTTTCTTGCGTAGCTTCATATAGTACTTCACTACGATATGTTGGCGTCGACGATCTTGACCCCCACCAAGGGTGTTTTTCGTTGTAGTCGCCACCAGCTATGTAACGTATTCCTAAGGTTTGAAAGAAATTCGTGAAAATTTCTTGTGTGACTGTGTGATTTGGAGGACAATAGGCTGATGCAATCTCTATAGGACCTCGAATATCGCTTCTATTTCGTTGTCACTAGTCTGTATATTTATGTTATCAGTTATATTTGTTCTTACAGTAATAGCAGACCGCGTGCTCTATTTTGCTGGTGGTTAGTTTTGTGTATTGTATACTTTGGAATATTCAGATAATTTTTGTTTGTAAAATGACGAGAACGGTTAGTAGATTTAACATAGTATCCATTCTTTACATTAATTGCTCCATCATATGTTGAAGTTTTGGGTTTGTGCTTGTGTAGTTTATGTTGTTATTTGCTTGCGTGTTGGCTTGTATATTCTCTTTGTTTACGTTTTCACTACCTTGATTCTCCGTCGCTTGGGCGTATGAGAAGTTTGGCCTCGTTCTGTTGTCATTTATATTTGTTTTTGTGTTGGTATTTAAATTTAAATTTTTTTGATTTTGTTTGTTTCCGCGGATTAACTTATTTTCTCTTAATACTGGAAAGAATTTTTGTTGCAACTTTTTATCGGTTGGGCACCCTTTATAGCTTGCAGTATCGTTTCCTCTGCAGTTTGCATGTACCACACTTTTTGTTTTTTGTTGTATGGGATATTCATTAGTTAAATGATTTTCTGCACACTTAACGCATTTCGGTCCTTTGTAACAATAATTCATTGTCCATATTCCTGACAGTTGTAACATTCAGGGATTTCTCATACCGTGTGGTGGTTCAAATTTGATTACTGCATGTAGTAGACGATTTACCTTATAGATTAATTGATTGTTGGGTTTTATTTCCAACTCAACTCCAAATAACGGCAGCGGTGTTTTTGTAATGCGGTGTCTTATATTATATAAACGCGTGATTTTATGTCCATGTTCATCTATGGCACTTTTTAATTCCTCAATATCAGTTGTGGGATGCATACTGCGCAGGATAACTTTGAAGCCTTTTTCTTCTTTTAGTTGGTAAGTATAGAACTGGGTTTTTTCTCTTTTATTGCACTTACTATGGTAAATATTTTTCAGAGCTTAGCGGCTGTATTTTTTATTTTATTTTGTAGTAGTAATTTGATAGTATAGCCGTCTTCTTGTGGACGAATGTTTTCCACATTATTCACAAAAATGGGAGGAGATTTTATTTTTGCCGCGCTTTTCTCCATTGCCTCGTCATCCTGTTTATCATGTTCAGGCCGCAGCATCTCATATTTATTACTAGTCTTTGTAGGTTCACTTAACCAATTTGATATCCGTGCTTGCCTTTTGTTACTTCGACCCATACCAGACGTTGGGACCGACGTACTGAATTTGGTCATCCGAAAAATAAAATATTGACACCCACTTTTTTCATGAAATGTCGAAGTTTCAGACCATACTGAGTCCACAAATGCAATAAAAAATTTTCCAGGATCTTGTACGTACGTTACTACGCGGCATAGCGCTCAAACGAAAATAGGTATCAAAAATCCGTTCGGTGAAAAGCTGTTTTGGCTCAACTTAACACTGATTAGATTTTAGGATATATCCATGCGAAAATGGTGGGTGGAAGATCCAAAAACAAAATTTAGAATTTAGGAAAACTTGCATATCTCTCTCATTTTAGTGCCGAAAAAATTGGATGAACATTCAAAGTTCGCGGAAAAGGTTACCACATACAATATAATTTTTGTTTAATTGACCGTTTACAAGTTGAGATATCCCTGATTTTCTACAAAAAAATACAAAAATTCGCAATCTTGTTCTAACGTATGCGTTGCTCACGAACGAATCAACTGATATGCTTTCACAAATTGTTATTGGATATGCTCTGACCTGACTTAGAATTGATGAGTTTTTGGAACATATCCATCCAGCAGTAAAGTGGGTAACCGAGATGTAACTCACGAACAAATGGACAGAAGTAACCTCTGAGTGAATATGTGCGTGTGTGTGTGTGTGTGTGTGTGTGTATGTGTGTGTGTGTGTACGTGTGCGAATTTGAATACTTCCGTCCAACCTGTGGTATGGGGAGAAGTTCTGAAAATGTTTATTTTCAATTATTTTCAATTAATGATTATTTGTCGGATGATGAAGGATCATATGTGATAATGATTGTAGACGATGTTGAATAGTAATTCCGAGTTCCCCCGATACAGACCTCGTTCGCGGGAATCGGTGATTTCGTGGTTCGGCCCTTTTCTTAACTCAATCGCGTCGATCTACGATTCGACCGACGATGCGCTGATTTCGATATTTTTAAACAAGAAAAACGTTGTATCAATTGTTTAAGTAAGGGGCATGCGTTAAAAGAATGCGGTAATAAATTTTCATGTCGCAAATGTAAAAGTAAGAATCACAGCCTTTTACATTTCGATTCGAATTCCGACGGCATCGACGCTAGCTCAGCCAAACCCAACGCTACTATCGAATCGGATGATTGCTGCGAAAGTTCGATTTCGCGCGCGGACGTTAACGTCCATTTGGCTAAAGAGGATTTGGCGGGCCAACGGCGAATTCTGCCCGCCACAGCTTGGATTCGGGTTTGTTCCGCGTCCGGTAGATAACAGCGACTTCGAGCTTTGTTGG
Organism: Trichopria nigra; assembly: GCA_030522945.1. Taxonomy (NCBI): domain Eukaryota; kingdom Metazoa; phylum Arthropoda; class Insecta; order Hymenoptera; family Diapriidae; genus Trichopria; species Trichopria nigra. The sequence goes on from JAPYZR010005793.1 coordinate 7,891, forward strand.
ATCAGGGCTCGGAAACCTCCTTTATTTCAAGCAGTTTGGCGCAATCGCTTCGGGTCGTGAGGCGTCGCGTGCATTATTCGGTCAGCGGTATCGGCGTATCAGAGGCCGGCATACACACGCATTCCGCGGTGATAAAAATCAATCCGTGCGAGCGTGATACTCCTACGCTTTCCACGGAAGCTGTAGTGCTGCGTTCGCTCACTAAATATGTAAATGCCGGACCCTACCCTACCTATCAGGGCATGCACCTTTATGGAATCGCGCATGCTGAACCGCCTAGTCTCCAATCGTCGCCGATTCAGCACCTCATTGGCGCCAACTTATACGCATTGTCGTTGCGCGACGGTCTACGCCACGAAGCAGCCGGCCAACCGTCTGCCTAGAATATTTGGGTGGATATTGTCGGGACCCGCGGGTCAGCGAATCGCACATACAGCGACACACGTGTACGCTCATTTGGCCTCCAATCAGGATTCCCTCAATCGCGAATTGCGCCGATTTTAGCAAATCGAGGAATTGCCTCAGATTACTCTATTGTCGCATGAGGAGTAAAAATGTACTCTTACGATGTTGCCAAGATGTACCGCCAAATTCTCATCGACCCTCGAATTCTGTAGCGTTCGCCCGACTCAGCTGCGACGCAGGAATACCGTTTGACCACTGTCACCTACGGCACAACCCCTGAAGCTAACGTAGCCATTCGAGTCATGCAACAATTCGTTGAGAATGGTGGAGCGCAATTCCCGCTCGCTGTACCCATAGTTCGACACAACACGTACGTCGACGACTGCGCAGACGACGTTGATCACATCAGGGTTCCCAGATTGACATAGTGGGGATGAACATTTCAAATGCAAATCTACAGAAATTTCTGAAGAATCTGGTAACTCTGGAGCACATTCGAAGCATTCGCGCTGAATTGTCGAGCCTTCTTGGAAAAGGTGGATTTTGCCTGCACAAATTGTCGAGCAACTCCTCCGCGCTGCTCCTCGATCTATCCCCGGGCCAGCATAGCGCGAGTCAGTCGAAATCGGTGGAGGCTGACGACAGAAGACGACAGCCAAAAGGTCAAACTCGCGAAGCGATCAGTTCCGTTCAATTACGATCCGCTTGGTTGGGCTACTCCGGTCACTGTTTCGGCGAAGCAACTCATGCAGCAGCTTTAATTTAATTTAAACTTTAATTTAAATATTTAACCGCGCCAGAAAATGGTGCATCTACTATTTGAAATTGTTGTTATTGAATGCAGCATCTTTTGATCGATGGACCGGTCAAGCAAACGAGACTGATCATCTCGAGTTGCACGGTTTCGCGGACGCATCCAGCGTCGCTTACGGCGCAGTCTTGTATTTAAAGACCATTTTACGCTCCGGTGACGTGCGAATTATGATGCTGAGCTCTAAATCAAAAGTGGTGCCGTCGAAGCCTTTAAGCATTCCACGGCTGGAATTGTCGACAGCCGTACTACTGTCGCGGCTAATGGCGTTTGTTCGGGACAGGTTTAACCTGTGAGCATGTTGCCGATCATCCACGGAGGAGACCGTGAATTAATATCACGAAGGAATATGTGAACGAAAAGAGAGAAGCACATATAATAACTCGACAATAACAATTTATTAATCTTCTTGATACAACGTACGTGCTACCATCAAAAGAAAGATGGAGTACATAAAAGTATGCACGCGTGTTTGCTTTGACGTTATGTTTGCGCTAACCGTGACGGAACTAGACTGGTTATAGCGGGGAATCGAGCCCGCGATGCGCGGTGGAACTACGCTATACTAACGAACGTAGATGGTCGATCCTATAGCTAACGCTCGACGCCGAGACATTCAGATGCGATCGCTTGGAAAGTCGCGGCTTACATGAACGTACCGCTCGCCTCGTGTTTAATGGAACACGAAAAGGAATTGACTTATTTGTCCTCTTGAACGGGGAGTTTACATAATTTATGGACTGACCTACGAAGTGTAGTGTTAGCAGTTTTCACATCACAAACTCGCACTAAATGATCTGAACCAGGAAAGCATGCAATTATGCGTCCTAACTCCCATTTACACGGAGGTAAATTATCGTTTTTAATAATTACAAGATCGCCGATTTGTAAATTGGGTTCTGCGCGTTGCCACTTATGACGTTTTTGTAATACAGGTAGATATTCGGATTTCCACGATTCAAAAGTGGTCACGGAGCTTCTGTACAAACTGAAGTCGCGTCAAGTACGAATCCTTATAATCTAAATACGATTTCTCCGGAATCGGTAAAATTGAAGCGCCGATCAAGAAGTGACCCGGTGTAATGCCAGAAAAATCGTCAATATCGTGGGATAATCCCGCGATTGGGCGAGAATTTACACACGCTTCTATCTCACATAACAGGGTGGAAAATTCTGCAAAAGTCAATGTGTGACATCCACAAATGCGGCGGATATGGTGCTTAACGATTTTGATACCGGCTTCCCAAACGCCTCCGAAGTGCGGTGAAGATGCAGGAATGAATCTCCATTCTATCATATCATTTACCATAACTGCAGCTACGTGAGAGCTACCAACAGGCTCACGGAAAGCTCGATGCAATTCGGCACTAGCCCGTTGAAAATTAACTACTTCTAAATGGATAGCCCTAGTGCATAAGCACGTACAGAGGGCGATGTACGCTTTCCAAGACTGGTGTCCACGTCCAGAGAACGCTCGTACGAGAAAGGGAACGGCGTAATCGATGCCCACGTGAAGAAACGCCCTGGATTGGCGCACCCGAACGGCCGGTAATGGGGCCATTTTCTGAGAGCGCAAATTGGCTCTATGGCGTGCACAAACGACGCATTTATTTATTTCGGAACGAATCAACACCTTAGCTCTCAACATCCAGTACTCTTCGCGTAACAATCTACTCGTAAGGGAGGTACCCACATGTAATGCTTTCAAATGGAAGTACTGTATAATTAGACGCACCAAGGTGGAGTTCCGCAAATTTATCGGGTGGCGCTCGTTAAACGATAGCGAAGCATTTTCAATACGGCCACCTACTCTAATGATTACCACGTCATCTATAAATAGATCAAGAGCTGCTAAGGCACTCGACTTAGGGATCATTTCTCCATTCATTAATGCTCTCAATTCGGAGTCGAAGTGAATCGCTTGCCAGGATTTAATCGAATAATCCCGCGCTAAATGACGATAACGGATAGAGTGGAAGTGATCCCCTTTTGCGACATTCCTGCGATTTATTTGTAAAATAAAAAATAATCGCAGTTATGCGAATTAGTTTTCCCCAGTCCGAAAACTTCTGAGACAAATCCCTTTGTTGCGTCGTGGCAAGAAAGATATAAATTGGACGTTCTTCTAAGTCAAAGCCTAATTCAGTGGCAGGCGAAACATCCTATGGCCAATGGGTAGATGGTTGTACTAACCAGGCTGGTCCGTGCCACCAAAGCGCGTTACCTGTAATTTGCGTGCTAAGTACAACGCGTGACGCTAAATCGGATGGATTATCATTCGAAGGGAAGTGTATCCAGATGGAAATGGAGAATCGTTGCTGGATCTTAGTGACGCGATTGGCAACGAACGTCTTCCATCGGCCAGGACTTCCACGAACCCAAGTAAGGGCTACGGAAGAACCCGTCCAAGCGTGTAATTCCACTTTTTCCATCTGTAGACTCGCAAGGACCCACATAAGTAAGCGAGTTAGCAGCTCCATGGCACATAACTCTAGCCGTGGAATGGACAATGTCTTTAGAGGAACCAGTTTACTTTTGCTTGTCAGAAGTATGGAGTTATAAAGTCCGTCTCGAATGGTTACCAAATATACAGCGGGCATTGCAGAACTTGTAACAGGACGTTGCCACTTCTGCGGGCAATTCGGAGTCCCATCCAATATTCAACGTCCACAACGTCCCGATGAGTATTACCGGTGAAAGCCATCCTAAAGGTTTAAATACCTTTGAGAGATAAGAAAAAAGGTGCGTTTAGTGAGGGTTGCGGGTGCCTCAAGGCAAATATTGAAGCCAAAAACATCTGTCGAAGGAAACCATAAGATTCCCATTGTCTTAATTTCATCATCCTCCGAAAGATCAATATGTTGCGACATATCAATCAGATTACTGGGCAAATCGGAAATTAAATCGCTACAGTCAGAACTCCATTGTCTTAACGGGAATCAATCAGAACTGGTGAGTTACATGAACCCCCCGACACGCACCAACATCATCTGCTCCGAAAAAAACATTTTCAACATACGTGTTTTCGATAATGTCTCTAGCGGCGAGGGGAAGTTCCGATTGGTAATCGGTAGCCAACTGTCTTAAGACCCTAAGCGATAAATACGGTGCCGGAGCGGTAGCATAAGTTACCGTAATTAGTCGATAATCACGAATTCTTTATTTGACGGATTCCTCCACCAAATTAACGAATATTGCGTATGGGGTTCCTGAACCCGGATCTGGCGGAACATTTTCTCGATATCTGCAGAGCAGTCAAATCGATGCAAACGCCAGCGTAAAAGAATGGACGAGAGATCCTGTTGGAGTTTCGGACCGATAAACAAATTGTCATTTAATGAGTTACCATTGTCGAGGTTGCAGAAACGTTAAAAACCACGCGCAATTTCGTGGAATTACTGTGCAACTTAAACACTGGATGGTGAGGGATGAAGTATTTCTTCTCACCCTCTACTTTCGGTACGTAAGGGATCATATGGCCCAATTGCAAATAAGTTAATAGAAACTCGTGGTATTCTTTACTCAAAACCGGGTCCCTATTCAATCGACACTCCAACTTTAGATATAGCGTAAGCGCTGTATCGCAAGATTCGCCTAAATCTGGCGGATAATTCGTAAATGGAAGGCTCACATGGTAGCGACCAGACATTTCACGTCTAAATGTTTCTTTAAATACTTCCTCACACCGAGGTTCATCTTCTGAATAATGAACCTGGTTCGGAATATCTTCTATTTGACAAAACTTTTCAATTAAATTTAATAATCGAGTGTTCGGCGTGATATGCAATGAGTTTACAGTCGGTGGGGCGTAATTGTCATTCTCGGTGACGGAACTAGACTGGTTATAGCGGGGAATCGAGCCCGCGATGCACGGTGGAACTACGCTATACTAACGAACGTAGATGGTCGATCCTATAGCTAACGCTCGACGCCGAGGCATTTAGATGCGCTCGCTTGGAAAGTCGCGGCTTACATGAGCAGCGTTCGTTCGGAAAGCACTCAGCCTCAAAACAGTGCGTTGTCATAGTTGGTCCGTTTCCATAGTAGTTCTGGCCTGAAACGGCCAACATCCCTCAACATGGAAGACGATTATGGACAATCGGGTTGCATTGATTCATGCGTACGCGCCAGATGCTCATTGGCATCACACGTCCACACAAGACAGTCCAGCATTGTTGTCCTCGGGGAATATCAGCGAGTGAATTCTCCAAGCATGCCCTGTGGTGGAACGGGCTGCCTTGGTTACGAGACGGACCTGAAAAATGGCCCACAATTACCCACGCCTACTGTGGATGCGGGTCTTCTCCAGAATAAGCATCAGGTAAATGCTGCTACCAGCCACTGTGAGATTCCATGGAATTTAGCGATTCGGTTTTCCCGATGATCGACCCTGCTACGCGTCATGGCGTAAGTCCAGCGTTTCGTCACAGCGTGCAAAAAATGCCGGCGACTCTCATCCGGGTACATATGGTTGTGTCGGGCCGAAATCTCAAAAGCCGAGATCTTTTGGCTCGCGTATGCCCAACGTGAATTGTTCACGAGCGAATTCGTTGCCTTGGGTTCTGGGCAACATGTTTCAGGGAATAGTGCCTTAGTGTCTCTCAATCCCTACCTCGATGACGACAGGCTCATTCGGGTGGGAGGGAGGCTTCAGAATGCACCGATTCCTTATGAAACGAAACACCCGATTTTATTAGGCTCTCCTTTCATAACGTCGATGATAATCAGACACACTCACATACGTGCTGCACAGTGGTCTGCAACTCACAATCGCCACTCTCCGGTGAAAATTTTGGATTTTACGGGCACGTAAAGTTGTGCACCACATTTTGTATAAGGACGTTGCGTGTGTTAGAGAAAGAGCCGATGAACCTACTCAACTCATGGGTAGTTTTCCCGAAGCTCGGGTGATACCATGTCCTCGCGCTTTCGTACACACGGGGGTACATTAGGCCGGCCCTATTCTCGTTCGCAACGCGGCCGGGCGTGGTCAAAGAGCCACAAAGTGTACATCGTGTTATTTGTACGTCCCGCCATTCAAGCTATTAACCTTGAGCTCGTCAATGACTATACGAGCCAACATGACCTTGCTATGACCTTGTTGAAAATATCGTTTAAATATCATTTTGAACGTAAAAAGTTCCACTATTTTTAAATCCATGATCAAAAGTAGGGGTTCCCAATTAAAAAAATAAACTTGACCTTGAAATAACCTTCAAGGTCATAGTCAAGGTCAAATCAAGGTCGCCATTGAATAACTCGGGGAAAATCCTGATACTTTTGTCTGAAACATTTTTTTCTAAAACGCGTAATTTTCGAAATAATTGGGTGGTGTGTTTAAAATAGGACACTCTGTATAATTTACATTATATAAAATTGGTTTTTATGAATTCAATATCTAATAAAATATTTTTTGAAAAGGCCCAGTCCCAAATTCTAAAATTAAGAGAAAATCTCATTATGGTATAATTCATAATATTTGTAGTTTCCCTTCTGGATAGTGCTAGATTTTGACGACTCCCAGTAGTCAGGGGGGGGGGGGGGGAGGCTCCTATGCATAGGCGATGAAGTTGAGAGAGCCAGTATCAGCCAGAGTTGAGACCAACCTACACCAAAATAGTCGTCTCCCTAACAGCACCCAAACTTATGGCAAGGTTAAGTAATGTTGCTGTAAGATTGACAACCTTACAGCAACATTACTTAACCTTATCATAAGGTTCGGTTCGGTTAGGGCTATAATCAATCTAACCTTCGCGCACTTAGAATTAATAGGAGATAGGTCTGATCATAAAGTTACCAATCAATATTCGGCCCTGACCCATAGATCATCAGTCCCGGTTGACCAATTGGACTGCGAGAGTACTGGTAAAAATAAAGAAAGAAATATCGGTACCTGACGTTTTCGAAAAGAATATGTTCCATTATATCACGGGTCAGACCGAAGTGGAGGGAACATCCGACGAGATAGTCAACAAACCAATACCTTTCTCGAGCTATTTCAGCAACCTGTTTAGTGGTGGAACGAATATATCGCAAATATCCGTCGAGAGTAACTCTTAGTTCGATGGCTGCACCAATGGGCAATGGTGGGGCGCGATACAAGCATCCCACGACAAGAAGAGAAAAGAGCTCAAGGTTGCAATCAGGTCTACTGAAATAAAGTGCTAGCAAGACCTATATGTAGAGTGAGCTTTGAGGACAACCGTAAGAAGCAATCATGAACAATATCAATCCCAGAGGTACTAACACTCTGTGTTGTCCTTCCATGCTACAGTTCTCTGTTACTTATTGTCTATCACCTAGGATAGCAAGACTGCCAGCCTGTGAAGGACCGATAGCAACTGCGGGAGCAGACGACCCGACAGATGTCATTGAATTCAGGTGAAGACGGTCGCCTCGAAGAATTCCGTCATTAAGGCTTCATGGATTGATGGGGTTCCTGGTATACCGTAAAGACTCCTACAATGAATATTCCATTCCCGACGTCTATAAGAGAAGAACGCTTGTCTGCATAGTGAAAACGCATAGTTTGATAGTTGTACCTAAGACGATTAAACCATAGGATGATCTATCGTACACCGACCTCTCTGCATGTTGGACATTACCTGGAACCTTTAGGAGCGAGTAATACATGCCAGGATGAAGGCTAGAATACCTGAATATCCAAGAAGCCTTCAACTCAGACAGAAGAATTTGCATGAGTCTAGCTTTACATGATGTAAAGGTACCATTCTACCTGCTGAAAGTCATGCCAAACTACTTCAAAATCCTACAATGATCGCGAGCTCCAACAGTCGCGGCTTCAGAAAGCACATCACCAGCCGCGGCCTATGAAGTAAAATTAAAAGAGCTCAAAGCTGCCATTAAAATAGCAAAGTGACAGTGTTAATAGGACTTTTGTGAGAAGATGAATCGGGACCCTTGGATCGGTCCATTAAAACGGCCGTGAATAAGATCTAATAAGAATTAAATTTCCGAGATAAAAAATGCTCAAACTTGATTAGGAACGGACAGCCGATACTGGCTTGACCAGCTACTGGTGCAGTCGAATCACCAATCGTCACTGAAAACCAACTAAGGATAGCTGCCAGAAGCATCTCAATTCGCAAGGGGATGGTCAGAGTTCCCAACTTGGTAGTTAATGTCCCGAAATCTTTCTGGCGACGTTCGGTATTCTTCTACATTGTATCTAACTGAAGGATGCATTCCGGATCAGTGGAAGAAACAGTCGTTGGTGATTCTGCATATGGGAAACAATGTCCAAGACGATCGCCGGTGCATCGACCACTCTGCATGCTAGATGTGTACAGGAAGCTATACGAGGTGATCATATGTGTCAGTCAAGAGGAGAGAGGGTTGCTTTTAGATTTCGAGAAGGGTCTCCCAACCATTGATGCAATCAACCGAGTAAAGACGATTGCCACAGATATCCGGAAGATCTTCAGTTCGGTCCGATGGAATTTCATAATGAGGGATTTGCATAATGATTACATAATGAGTTGATAAGGTGAAGTCAAGGGACGCTATTCAATACCACTTACCGCCATGCATGTAGAATAGTCTGAAGTATGGCCCAGATCTGAAATTGCTCTCTCAGTAGTCGTGGAAGTTCCTCCCATAGACCTATCGGCAACTAAGAGCGTCGAGAGATACCATGAATGCATGTATAGGGGACAGGCATGTATAGAATGGTCATATTTATGAAAAATAACTCATCATAAGTGTTGATACGATGTGTTGAGATTTAGATAGGTAATTCGTCATATACATCGGGTAGGTGCGCGCGGCGAGAATTGTAGTTTATGCAGGTGATTTCTAGGGATGAATTATGAGAAATAGTTAAATCTGCGGGTATGGGACATGAGTCTGGCTTAAACCTGAAAACAATATTATTACGATCAGATTCAGTGGTAAACGATTTTATATATAACTTAGTATTACTTCTATGGAGTGGAATGAGGATTTTTCTCGCTAACACAATTACTCAGTAATCAATCAGATATTAATGCATCCAATATATATCATAAAATTTTACTTGCGCCGAAACTGCTTACGACAGCCATAAAACAAAAATGCATCGACCTCTCTTATAGTGACCATTTACCGCTATTAAATAAGCTATTTAAATACATTTTAAACCCAAAACTAGGGGCTTCTCCCCTGCGGCCTTCGGCCGTTAACCTCATGGCCGACCGCCAATTTCTATTATCATATTCGTAATCAGCGACCCAAAATATGTAAGATACCATATATACTTTTTTCCAAGTGTCGTAGTCTTTCCGAAGGTAATTAAATCGCAAACAGCGGTTTCCCACTCTACCACTCGATGGATAAATTTCAAAATCTAGTCAGTTCTAAGTTAGGTCAGGGCTTATCCAAAAACAATTTCTGAAATAATTTCTGTTGATTCGTTCGTGCGAAACAATTTTCTAAAAATTAATAGCAATTTTTCTGTTTTTGGACCGTCCCCCCACCATTTTCGCTTGGATATATCCCAAAATTTAATCAGTTCTAAGTTGGACCAAAATACAACTTTTCACAAAACACATTTTTGATACCTATTTTAGTTTGGGCGCTATGCCGCGTAGTAACGTACGTACGTACAAGATACCGGAAAATGTTTTATTGCAGTTTTGGACT
>JAPYZR010005794.1:0-10438 GCA_030522945.1 Trichopria nigra
TTGCTGCACTTTTATTAAATACTTTTGTAAAATATGAGAAGCAGCCGTTGGGTTTTCGTGCGATGTCATTACGGCGGTGTCATCCGCGAAAGTGCCAAGGTGTACCTACTATAAAACCTTTTTTTACGATATCGAATTTTAATTGCTATCCTGGGGGATCCCGATACTTTCAAATTGGCGAAATTCACTCTTTTGTGATTGGCTTAGCGAGAATATAGAACTTCTGCAGTATGTTGGCACTTATGTAGATTGATATATTACTCATTCCTTATATTATATTATAAATGGATTGAGAGCGTAAAATGTGTTTTCGGCTATATATAGGACCCCCGATGTCGCCGATGCGTTATTTGTCCCTGGGGCGGAGACTGTATACGATGCCAATTTCACTACTGTCATCCTAAAAAGTGTTAACAGGATTCAAATTAACATTGCAAAACATAAAAGTAATGTTTGAATGTTGAAAAAATCGACGTTCGAAAATTTTCCCAATTTCCGTCTTTCAAATACAAATCAGCACGTCATTTGCGCACGCACGTGAAACTCGCCGGACAGCGCAAGCTCTGGATCGGCGTCGTTGTATTTTCCGCGCACGATTGGATTTTCGAGGCCGCAGCCGCAAAAGCTCATGTACTACACTTAGATACGTACATATAACATATCCGTGGATACGGCGGGACATGCAGTTCGGCGCAGAGAATGCTTCGGGCTCGTGTTTTCCGGAACGCCGCCCTTGCCGTACCCACATTGTTCGCGAATCAAGTAAGCAACATTTCAACCGAAATTTTGACATCCGACCAGTCCACAAGGTCTTCCCGTTTTCATCCAAGATCCTCAATCTCCGGCAATCCCATTGTGCAAGATTCGCGCGTTGAAAAATGCAGTGACGTAGCGAGCTTCCAACTCCTGTCGATCAATAAGCTCTCGGGTCCGCTCATCACGGGCACTTATTATTACCATAGACGGACGATGCTATTTCAATTTTGCGAACAGCCATTTTTAGTGCAATTGAATTGCATCTCTGATTTACTTAGTCAGTCATTTAGTCATATGCAAAATACCACAAAATTTCCCTTCGATACATTGTCACTTTAACGTTTCATTTTCAACGGATCGTAAGCCGAATGAAAACGAGGACTTTCGGAATGACATGATTTCATTTATATAAGATATGTATAAATAATGTGAATTTGTACCATTTCAAGGTCTCTGCTAAGATCTGCAATGGAGGTCACGTGTAAGTATAATTTTTCATTTTTTTTTTGTTTTCATTCTTTCCATTTCCAATTTAAAGATAACGACTTCTGCAAACGGAGGTGTCTATACGTAATTATAGGAAAGAATCCCTATTATACGACTATTTTTCCACACCATATAACGACCCACTAAAAATAGTGCCCTTTTTTTACCAATATACATGTAATTTCACTTTACTTATTATTTCGAAATGATGCAAATTAATGCAGATATTAAAATTTTGAGGATTCCGTGGTTTATTCGCATACGTTTTCAAGTTTCTGGGTTATCATCGCGTCTTGACCACCTACAAGCTTTTACTCGAGATGCCAGATGTGCTTCAGCCAAACTGGAGGAATCACCAGAGTCGACAGTCTATCCTGATGATGAACATGGAGTTTACTTCATCGGAGTTGGTACATGTTCCGGTACTGGCAGGAGCCATTTAAAAGACGGCGGTAACTTGGAAACTTGAAAAAGTACGATTGCTTTATGTTCATTTTCTCCATTTAATCTCCATTAGATCTTATAAAAAGGAAAGATAAACGATCTGCATAACGTAAATTGATAATGTCAACACTTCTCGAATTAACGATTAATAACCGATTAACTTCAAATATGAAACAATACTCAGGGATACTAAAACTTGGCCTAAAATGTTTTTTCCGAACTGCAATAGCTGTCACACTTCATAGCACGTGTCATGCTTTGAAAGTTTAATAAGTCTTTCAAGACTACGTATAGTCAGTTTACTTTAATAACATTTTTGCTAAGTTAATTTACTCTTTAAATTCAAATATATTGTTATAAATTAGAGTCAGATATAGGGTAACTATATCTCTGCTATTTAAAATTTATCCATTTTTCGGCCTTATTTCATTGAACTATTTTTTTCCTTATTTTCTATTATTGCTTTTCGAAAATACACTTAAAAATGTAGATGATTTCCTAAACTTTTTTGGTGCATTATCTTATTTAGGCTTTATTTATTTATTTATTTTTTTCTTGTATTATGTCTTATACATTATATTACATATATATATTACCTTTTTTCCCTATCTTCAATCAAAACTTGTAAATGAAGTTCAAACTAGGAGGACCTTGCCCCTAGCGCCACCCAGAATCACGGCAAGGACGTGGTCAATCAGATCGCATGTTTGTTTTTTAATTTTATTTTTTTTTTGTTTATTTGATGGTCAAGGCATGTCACAAAATCGTTGGGACATTTGGCATGGAATACCCAATATATACATACATGCTTGAAAATCATGGTTTTTCTTATCAATATAAATCTGTCAACTTTCAGGTGCACACCTCAACAGGACTGCTGCAGCATCGGTTGCTGCTACACACCTGGTCCTACATTCCCTCAACTCGCTAATTCCGTTACGGACATGTTTCTATTTCTATTTTCATACTACTGGTATCTATGGTACGTAATAGTTATTACAATAATTTGATTGATTATTATATTCACAAAAGAAAACTGCTTAACATGCAGATATATATATATATAACTTCAAAGCATACTTTAAGTGATGTTTATACGTATATAGTGTAACATACAAGAGTGATTTGGAATCTTCCGCATACAATTGGATTCTTACATAGGGAAAAATTTCTGATGGATTTATCTTACATTTTGAACTTTTCTATATATTATATATAATAAGACCACGGGAAAATACGACTTCTTCATTTTTGAATTAGTTGGAACATAAAGATCATATAACTAAAACACAATTAGGTTGGAAAGAAAGGCCAAATCATTTGTTGTGCTAACCAATCCGAAGCGATTTTGGAAGACATATAATACTCGTGCTCATGCGTCAGACAATTAATAGCTGAAGTCATCGTTTATATGTATTACAGTAGTACGGTAGAGGTACATTCAGTCCTTCGTGGTTTACAGGTCTGCACTTTTTATACTTATATCACTAAGTGAAGCTGTAGTATATATTTACGCTACCAATTGACACATATATATATAAGGGCATGGATGGGCATATTTGAGTTTTTAAGAAAGTAGAAAATGGCCAAAAAAGGCAAAGTAGCATTTCACTCCTGATCCGGACTGAATTAGGAATTTCAGTTAGAGGAAAAGTGGCCGAATACTAAAGGACAGACCAGGCAAGGAGCGCTACAGACAAAAAATTATCTTACTCAAGAAAGTAAATACACAATACAACTAATTTCAATTAATTCTATTAACTCATAAACTATTCGATTAAATATTAAAAAGGCTCCTTTAACAATCCAAAAGTTGTAAACCCAACTTATAACAAACATTGTTAACAAAACTACTCGAAATCAACTCAATAAAAATCGATACTCTAACCAATTTGTCGTCTGGCGATCAGAACACTAAGGCAGTTGGTTACTCAATTTTTATTGATAAGACTATCAAAATGGTATAATGAATAATGAATCAATATTATCATTTGATGTCACGTTTTACTTTCCCTAGGAAGTATAAAGTAAATTTCACTTCCCGCTTACGTCCCATTATCAGAACTTCCAAATTCTATTCCTCTATAGATGCATGAATGTGAGCCATTATCATGCGAGTGTTATGTAAAACCCATTTCAATCATGAATCTGCCGATCTCTTGATCAACATTCGTTTATACGATTTTCATGTCATAATAATCGTGTCTTAGTTAATTAGCATGCTGTTGAAGCAATTTGTTTGAATAGACAATAATGTTCTAATTTAATGAATCATAATTGATCACTTTATCATTAAAAAAATTTCTATCGTACTTATCTTAAAAGAACAGTTATTAAAAGAAATGGAATGACATTTAATGCGATGAATATATACATCAATAGTACTGACAATAGAAAACATCACGCCGTAGGATCGCAGTACTCGCTGGATTGATCCTCGCTGGTGTCTGCAGCTTTTGGCTTTGCAGAAGGAAACGAAGGAACATGATAGAAGAAGGAGTGATATCAGACCAAACATCAACTGGTTCATGTTATCTTCCACCTCATTACAGCCGCTGTAGTTCTGCCAATCAGGCCATGCCACCTCCATACAACGAGGTAAGTTATGCCAAAATCGATGTCCAAGAGGTTAAAATAAATTTGAAGGTATTGATTCGATCGTTATCCATCGCTTTTCCCTTTTTTGTATTCCATTCTCTTCTTTAGAACCTCTACAAACGAGTTCATCGATCTCTTCGGATATGAAACAAAATGTCTATTTTCTAAGTGCATTTAATTAAAAAGACTGCACTTTTATTTCTATATTTAATCAAACGGTATATATATATTAATGTAGTTTTACACATAAATAAATGTAGACCCTTTAGAACTCTTTACAAAATATATGTAATACAATTATCTTATACCCATTTTTGCAAACAAAGTGCGTGCTACGTGCATGAATTCTTGCTATTCTAGCGTGGTGTACTATATATTAATATTCGTTATGGTTATGGCAATGGTGTTTCCGTATCACCAGTACACAGTTTCATTGGCACATTGAAATATGGATATTTCCTCGTTTATGTTGATTCCCATTTTATGATATTTTATTGGGTGTCTCTATACACATAGTTACTTACTCGATTATTATAGTATATATATTTCATTAGTCGAAATCCATTTGTCTTAAATATTTTATTTCATGCAGCCAGAATATAGCATTTTGATGGTTCACTATCTGCACTTCATTCCATTCGCAACTCTCTTATATCTCGACAGGTGGCCCACTAACCCACGTGAATAACATTATTAGTAATATAGTATTGATATCATTGGAATTGAATTCTCCTTATCCCGTGTATTCCATTTCGTGAGTTCTCTTGCTATAAAATAACAATTATAACTAATTAGACAAGTTCAGAAAGATGAAGTTGGTTGTTGTAGACGGAATTCTCGTTTGCTTTGGTTAACCAAGCACATCATTATAGCTAACTCGAATAGAAATGACAAATCTCAGTCGAGTTGATCATCTCGATTGAAGCGACGATACTTCCTGATATGTCCCGCGAGATCCTTGGCATGTTTAATGCCAAAGATTAAATTAAATTAAATTAAATCACTCATGCAGATTTCTCATTGCCGAATAAATGCTGTGTCCATTCTCCATCACCTGCAGTGATAATAAACGCATAATTATATTACGTCGTCGCATTTGTTAACGATATTCGCTCCATACATACCCATAATCTCTATTGCATGCTATCAGCGCCATTAGTTTTGAAGCGAATATTGTTTCAACTGGAGGTGAACATTTTTCTATAATACCTCACTATTTTTGCTGAGGACCCAGTATAAACGAAAAATTATAGCATGTCAGAAAATAGGATTGAGAACAAATGGAGAATTATTAAGAAGCATTCATTTATTTTTGAACGTGAATGCTTCTTAATGACTCCTCATTGTTCTCAATCCTTTATTTTAGCTTGTGAATAATTTTTCCTTTACTGGGGAAAGTGTAGACGTGAATTCAGTTTTGTTGTTGATTAATATATCACTATTTTAATTTATAGGTTACTTCTAAGCCGAACTTATATCCGCTGGTAATCGGGTATGACGATGGCTTTGGAAAAGGCGCTTCTGGTTTCGTCATGCGGTACTTTCGATCACTCTCTCATGCTAGTACGCTAGATTCCCTCAGCTCGAGTTTCATGTGCAACGTCGTCAACGAAGCTAATACCATCCGTCCGCCGCCATATTCATGCAATAACAGCATAGACGAATTATCATCGGTAGGTTGCGATAGAGGTGACGAATCGATAACATCTTTCTCTAATCATCGTACAACATCGGACATCTCAAGTCTCGGGGCAGAATCGCCATTGTCGCCGCCGCGGGCTACAAGTCCAACGATAGAACTGCGTGAACTCTTGGACAAGATTCAGCAACTTCCCCAAATGCAGGGGGGACAACAAAGTAGACCGCAGTTCCTTTGTCCAATAGAGGGTTTACAGCGACCAGCCAGTCCGGCTGAAGCAGTAGTTAAAACTAAGAGGACCCGGGGAAAAATGTACGTATCCGTTGGTCCGCCTGTAGCTAGAAATAAGACAAAGAATGGCTGGCTCTCGCGTTCAGCACCAACGACGCCATCGGGCACAATCCAGTTGTCCTTCTTACCAGGGCACAGCGGCAGAAGACCTTCGGGATCCGAAGGAAATAAGCAACAAGTGGTGCCTCTGCTGTCGGAACAGGACGAATCCGAAGCCAATAATGCGGAAAACGTATAAAGGGGAAATCCAACCTGAAAGTGCGCTGCCTAGGTCGACGAGGAAATACACGACCACCTAGAGCGACTCCGGTCGGAGCATCGAATTTCTTATATCCAGTGTTTTACCTCTTACAGCCTTTCTAGGCTTACGTCGGTCGAGCGTTGTCCGTCGATGCGACGGGTCCTCTCCCTCTGCGAGGGACGGACTCTTTTTAGCGATAGTAGCAAAGGTTTCAAATCTACCTTTCTAATCCGTAATCGGCCTTTGATAATATACGTCGATTGTTTTTGTCGGGGACATATGTAAAAATACCCCGGGTCCAACCCCCAAGACTTTCCTTCGCTGTCGAATGTGATTTACGAATTTGTTCTAGTTTGAAAGCTTTGCTTCACTTTTTAAAAAGCACACTCATGAAGGTCGATAATCGGTCATTGTCACATGCGCAACGATGCATACCGATATCCATCAAATTAGCCGTTCGACATTTATAATACTTACATATGCGAATTTTAGACGCGGGTCTGTCCGATGAAGTATCACCGCCGTCGTCGGTCGCAATTAAGGTGCTAATGATACAAATCGAGTACACGGTACCGTGGTAAAGAAACAATTGTTACCGATGAAATCTTATTCTAAATTGTTGGTAGGTGATTGTTGGTTAATGCTTCAAATCTTTGTCTGTAATATCGTCAAGGATACAAGTGCGCATATATCATAATGTTGAGGTATTTCTCCGAGGAAGTGATTTTCTACAAAACATTTCAAAAATGTCATATATTAGGAGTCGCTTTCTCTGCATTGTAATGCTCAGATACAGAATCAGTTCGTTGACGCAATTTATATTGGAGAAATGTTTGGTACAATGTGAGTGAAACTCATACCAATTTTAAGCTGGTCTTATATGCTCGTGAAATGTCATGACATCAGGTCACATAATTCTTCATTTCTTATCACTTTATGTATCTTAATTACGATATTCAGTATGACTGTGTAAAGGGAGTGCTCCATAAGCTATCTATGGGATTGTTCGGTTATGACGATTACTTAAGCGAGAGCTGCATGTCGTCTTTGGATGGCGACAAATTTACATTTATCGTGGATGTAAGAAAATGCAGAAACAATATTTCCAAAAATAAACAAACAGCGTGGCTATAGTCTTACTGACTGCGAATTACTGCTTGATAACATTTGAGATATGATTGACACAACAATGCATCGAAGTACCAATCTACGACATTATCCAGTCCAGTGCGTTATACCGCCTAACGAAATTAAATTCAACTTTATTTTTATTTAAAATCATAATGCGAAAGAGAATATTCACTACAAAATTTTGAAACATTATGTGCCGGCTTGTGTAATTCATTACGAATTTCCGTTACTTGTAGAACGCAGAAAATCAGACAGTCTTTTTTAAGAACATCGATAAACCGCCGATTGACACATCACCCTATTTCATTACAACAATTGTGACTGAAACTGTTTTTAGATTGTTTTCCGGTGTTTATAATTTTCATTATCTTAATAAAATTTCGAACACTTTGTTAAGAGCGTAAGCATACAGAAAAATCGTTATATTTTATGGAAAACTTGTGTATTTACACCCTGGTCTCTAGTCAATATATGACAGTAGCATAAACGAATCAGAATACTGCCATCTAATATCATCAAGTGAAACGCAGTTCTATAGTAAAGTTTTAGCAAAAATTGTAGTAGAAAAAAAAAGACTCGTGCCGATCGGTGTACGTAGAATAGTCTAAAAACAATTTTGGCCGAAATTACTCAACGGTATTATAGATTTAATACATCAGGAACATTCAGAATATAAATTTCTCAACTGCAACTTTAAGCGTTCCTTTAGTCGGAGAAATTCCTTAACAGAAGACGAACTCGTCTGATGCGTTCTTAGAGCAAAGTTCTTTACTACGGTACATTCAACGCCAATACTGATGTTCAGTTCATTCAGAACAAGATGCACTAATATGTTTGTACTCCAGCGAACACTCAAGACATTTATGACAAATGGCGATTATATGCGTTAAAGTCTTAGTCGATACGTCAACTTGATAATTGTTATAATAATAATTAAAAGCGGCACGGATGCAGAACTCGGTAAACGGAATTCAAAAATTAAAGTGCGCTACGATGGAGCACGGTTACGTGCACTAGCATGTATTTTTTTATGAAATTAAGGATAAATTAATGGAGGTTATGGTTTTTGTCAGATCATAATCTAAATGGATAGAATGTTTCAAGTCGACACCTTTGCTTGTATAATAAAAGTGTTTCAGAATTTTCGTCCATGCTAGTTTCCAGCGGATTTTTGGTCTTTTTATATTAAAAGAACTATGTATAGGTATATTCGCCGAGTGTTTTGAAATAAAGACGTTTTTAATAAATAAAACGAAACGATTGTGTTAGTTCTGTTGTAATAAGATAAATGAATTATGAATAATTGTTTACCGTATGGGCCAAGAAATTTTTTGTGAGTCAACAATTTTCACTTGTATATTTATGAAAAACGAGAACAAATAGCCATACGGCAAAAAGTGCCAGTAACCTCGCACATATCTGGTAAGGGATGATACTTTTTCATATGAAGTATACTTCTCGATCATGTACAATCACCATAACGAAGGCGCAGTGATCCACATCATAATAAATAAATAAGACAAGCTTATTATTAGTCCTTTGTATGAAATACGAATTGTCGAGTGAAATATTTAACAAATTACGTGTAAATTCTTATGAGCCAGATATAGATTTATTCGCCAGCAGAATAAATACAAAATGTAAAAGGTAAGTCTCTTGGAAAAAAGACCCAGATTCAGTAGCTGTTGATGCGTTCACCATTGAATGGAAACGATATTTCTTTTATATTTTTCCTCCTTTTTTACTGATTTTAAAAATAATGAAAATAGGACAAGAAGACTCCCAAGGAATTTCAGTGGTGGCCATCACAACCCTAGTATCCACTTTGTAGGAAAATGTTCATCACTGAACCGCTCAGATTAAAGCTTAATATTAATCTTTTACGTTCTTCGAATAGAGAACCTCACCCTTTATATGGCCACAACTTTCACTGATAGCCGGAATTGTATCAGACAAGCTTTCGCTTGAGGAATGTCATCAGATGCAATTGATGAACCAATTTCTTCGATAACGGAATCCACTTTGCGTCAGTACAATTTTCCATTAAACGAATGGTATAATTTTTGTCATTCAAGGCAAATATAGATCCACTTGCTCAAAATATTAAAGAAATTCAAGATTTTTAACATCAGAATTCAAAACCGCGGCATCTTTATGGAACTACTAACTCATATAGATCAGCGTCATCGTTGATCCAAAAACTGTACTCAATTTCTTATCCTCATGGGCATCAACGAGTGAAATGTTTGGGAAAATTAACCTATAAACTAATTACCTTACTAGCTTTGATAATAGCTCACAGAATGCAGACTATATATCCTTAATTAACATAATAAATAATGATATTAAAATATTTTAAGAAAAGATTGAAATTAACATTCCAGCACAAACAAAAACTTCGAAACCGGGAAGAATACAACCTAGAATATTTAAATTAAACAGAAAGTAAATATATTTTCAAACCAAAATCTATTTCAAAGCGCTTTCACCTGTTTTTTATAAATGCATACGAAATTTCAACGAATTCGGTTCAGAATTGGGCGAGAATTCGCAAGAATAAATTTTTATATTTTAATTCTATATTGAATTTTATATTGAATTCTCAATAGAACATATATTTTTTAACGAAAAAATAAGGCGCCGGTAAAAGCGAGTTTGATTAAAGGAGAGCGTCGATATTTGTTCACGCGGATTCTCGGTCAATTCTGAACCGATTTCGCTGAAATTTTGCGTACATGCATAAAAAATGCACCAAAAAACTTTAAAATAAATTTGGTCGTGAAATTCGATAAAAAATTTTTAATGATAACGTAAATTGGCAAAATTATAGTTCCGCGATTTTCCGCTACGTG
>JAPYZR010005795.1:0-10437 GCA_030522945.1 Trichopria nigra
CGCGAGTACCCCCGAGATTAGGCTTCTTATTTTTCTTCCTGTATCGGAAATCAAACGGCTGACAGCCTGCATACCCCATCCATATTATACATATCAGTGTTTATTACCGACAAAACTGTGACAAGACAATTGATAGTACTTTTATTTTGATAGTATTTTTTTTTGTTCTTTTTCAACACGTTGAAAGGATTAGTAACCTGCCAATCGGTTCCAGCAAATAAGCTATTTATGTATTTAATAATTTATTTAAGCTTTCAATTATGTCAAAAATAAAGAAGCGAGAAAGTTGAAATTTAAAAAACTTGTTCATTAATCACCCATTTACTAATGATAATCAATGTGTTGATGCCAGCGGTCAATGTGAATAGATGTAATATTTCAAGTCAAATTGAATGCTTTGAGGTTCGTTCAGAGTAGGTTAATTCACATTATTAGTAAACTTACTTCTAATACTTTAACTATAGCATCAGCATCGTTTTGTATCGTTAATGAAGAGTCGGTTTTTAATGATACATTCTCCTTTTCGCTTTCTTCAGGTACTTGATTTACATCCAGCTGCGACGTCAGGCTTTGTACTCGGATCGTCTGACCATCATTCAATTGACTAACAAACTGTCCTTCGGACAATAATTGTCGAGCTTCTTGAATTGATAACGGAATCGGATTACCGTGTTCGTCAGTAATCTAGAAAATTATCATTCAAGTTTATGCGATAAAATTATTTCGTTACTTGAACGCATACCGTACGCAGATATGTAAAGATATCCAATACAATAAAATAATGCATTAGTGTTTTTAGTTACTAGACTTTAGTAAACGACATTTTGCGCTTCGCGGGTGAACGTCGCGCCCAGGGCCTACAGTAACAGCGCAATTATCCGAGATGCGCAATGTTGCACCAACAATACCAGTTATGTTTTTTGTCACAGTATGTGCCGAAGATTGGCATAAAAATTGATTTTAATTGATATAATTGCTTCTCAATGCTGTATTATACAACATGTCAAGTTTTAACACGACAGTGTGGAATGTAGCTCCAAAATCGTACTCAGAGTCGAGAAATTGTCAAGAAAATTTTAAACGTATCAACAGATGTAGCGGTATATGCAACTTTAATGATGGGATGATTAACATTTTACGAATTATGAAGGCTCTGGATATGAAAATTGGCATCCATTCCAATAATTTTTGTGTCCAATCCAATGATGCAATGCGTATCCAGCACGCTGAGCAGTCATTATCAGATGTGACAAGAGAAGCGCGATCTAACGTTACATCGGCAATGAAAGAAACTGAGGAACAGTACGTCGAAGGGCAGCTTCATGGTGCTGGGATAGAAGATTAATGAAAATTTTTTAACAGTTCAATTTTTCATTGTTTCAGCTCCATAACGCAACTCGAAACTTTAAACTCATTTTTTTCGAAACACAAATTTTTTCACCGCGGCACGCAGAATAACTTTAATTCGAACTTTGTACTTACAATCAAAGCAACATTTCGAAATATAATACATAGCGGATTTTCGATACGTTGTGTCAATAATTTTTTATTGCCAAATAACTTTTATTTTTTGTTCGAAAAATGAACGACATTACTAAAATACTCGACAATCACTAAAAAACCAATATTTCCAAAATTCCCTACTTATTATATCAGCTATAATATTGTAGATTATATATATATATATATACATTTTTTTTTTTTTTATCCAGCTGCAAATTTACCCGACCTGCACTGAGTGCCGCGGAGCGTCTGAAATGTAAGATGCTTTGGGATAATGGATGCCATTCCACCATTTCGTACTAGTTTCCGTTCAAAAAATTTCGTGATGTTCTTCATTATTAAGTACTTATTAAGTTACCACTTAATGCGTTTAAATGGTTCATTTGTACCTTTCTCATTGTGCGTCTACGTGTACGTAAAATCGCGTTTTGCGTCAACACAAAGAAAGAAAAAAAAAAAAAAAAGAATGCAACATAAAAGAGAAAACGTAACAAGTTTAATACCAAATACGTACTTGAAGTTGCAGTTCTGACTCAGCAATGTCCATATTAATTTGCTGATCGCTTTCTTCGTTTGACTGCTCAGGAATAATTGCTCGATCTAAGTAGAAAATAAAGAATTCTGTTAATAAATAAAATAATGAATTCTGTCAACATGACGTACAAAATCGCATTAGTGAAACTTAGACTAATGAACATGCTTTACACCGAGTGGACGTTCGAACCTCACACTTGTAAAGAGTCAGCTTCCCCTCTTATCTTAGACGCAGCAAGATGCGTCTTTAAAGAGGGTAAAATACCATTCTGTTCATTCACCGCCCACGAAGTAAAAACATTACTCGGAAAACGACCGATCCACAAGTGCGACGTTGTACTGTAATAAAATAATAATTCACCAAAATGCAATGTCGTTGATTGCGTTGGATCATCCGGATCCTGATATGATACATATATAATCTGCGGAATTCCTTCTCCGGCAGTTTCATCAGCGGCAATAACTTGAGTCATTTCACCAAGTGCATTTTCGTTACCATCTTGTGCTCCTGGTAGTATCTGCCATACTTGTCCTATTGTTGAATCTTCCGGTACTTGTTCAACTTCCACTATTTTGTGATTCTTGTGTACCTGTTGAAAAATTCAATTTGAATATTATTCAACTAATGTTCAAATCAATACTTGTCGTTTTTTTTTAAATGCATTGTCTTTTTGTTACCTTTTTATGCTTAGTTAAGTTTGAACAATCGGCAAACGCTTTTCCACAAACGTCGCAACTGTATGGTTTTTCTCCTGCAAATATTATAATTAGTTAATAATTAAGGCGTTCCATGTGAAAGGGACACACTAACAATAATAATAATCGATTTTATTTACGATTGATTGACATAATTGGTACAATTGAGAATTGCAATTTTCAGACCACTAAATACAACTGTTAAAATATTTTGCAAAATATTCATTTTTTCTTCTTAGCCTCGCTACCACTGTTGCCAGAAGTATATATGTATACAATGTTAAAAAAAGCGGAATCTGTAAACAGTGCTTGCTACTTCGATCAAGAATGTATTAAACACGATACTGTTACGGTTCATCTTAAAATAAAACAAATATATGGTATTTATTATATTATTTATTTATCTTTTTGATAGTGCAGTATTGTAATATGGAAACAAGAAGAACTTGGCTAATATAATTTATCCTCAAAACTACTTTTATGTGAGGGTTGAATGGTATTTCCTTGCCACACCTCATGGCAAAAATGCTTCCGATGCCATTGGTGGAACTGTTATATTATTTAATTCACGATCGGTTTGAGATGCAATTAAGTTCAGTTATTCTTCAAATGTAGACCACCAGAGAGAACGCTAGGTCTCTTTAGAAAAAATAGATTTTTAAATGAAGTTACACAAATTAAAAGTACCCGTGGTTCTCATGCTTTTATGTTGATGGTGGAAAATATAATACGATGTAAAACTGTGTCTTGTTTAGAAGATTCCTTATATATATGTATAAGAAGGCTGCAATTTTGTTAAACCAATTAAAATAGTTCTGAATTTCATTAAAACAATAATAGTTTATTAAAATCCGTTACCTATTTCGCCTTAGAAAATTGAAATTAATTATTGTTTTTTAAATAAACAACCAAATAAACCAATACAATAAATAATGGGAAAACAACCAAAATTACCAAAATAAACAAAATTAATAATTATTTACGTTACTTTGTACCAGGATATTTTTTCGTACGAGTAATAATAATGTAACAGAGATGTAAAGGCTAAAAAAAAACCACTGAACTTTTCAAATACACAGAACTAAGGAAAAAAGGACTATTTTACAAAATATTTTGGCAACATGATTTGGTGATATAAGACTGCAATTATAAATCATAAACAAAATCGGTGATTTGACGTTTCGTTGAACGTCTCTTGCACAATTTTAAGTAATATTTATAGTAATTTGCTAAACAGGCTGTAATGCAACACCTAAGTATTAGAGACAAATTTTCTAAAATTACGAGACAATTTTTTCATAAATTTTTATGTCAATAATTATTCAGTCTTTTTAACAATATTAAATATCAATAATATCAATAAACCAAAGAATAATGTGCCTCCATCAAAACATCAGTCTCAGCAGCCTTATATGGCGTATAATTTAAGTGTAAAACAAATTATTTCGATTTTTCTACTTGCCGGTATGAAGTCGTAAGTGTTTCTTTAAGGCCCACTGTTCAGTAAAACCTCGATTGCAGTATGCACACTGAAAAGGCCGTTCGCCTTTATGTCTCCGTACATGACATTTCCAAGTATCCTTGTGCAGGAAAGATTTCGCGCAAAACTCGCATTTCCACGGACGTTCTCCTGTATGACGTTTTACGTGAAGTTTAAACTGCGAAGACGTCGTAAACTTTCGTCCACAATGATCGCAACAGTAGGGTTTCTCTCCCGTATGAATTCGCATATGTTCTTGCAGGTTTCCGTTCTGTGAAAAACTTTTTGAACAAACATCGCATTTATAAGGCTTTTGACCTGTATGCCACCTGAAACAGATTTATTTCTTACATAATTGGATTAAAATTATCTTTTATAAAAAAAGCAAATGTTATTCTAAAACGTACTATACGCATGATCAGATTAAAACATCCATACATCTTATTTTGAAAAGTAATATTTTAAATATTATTTCAAAATAAAAGTAATAAAGTAAAATAATGCATAAGCGCAATGAAGCTTCAAACGAGAAATCTGACCTCAACCCAGCTTTTGTCTGTTTCTGTTACACAAGATAATGAAGGACATAATGACTACGTTCGAGTGCGAGTTTCGCGATCGAAGCCTGATTGTGCTTAGGCCTATATTTAGAGCGGAAATTAAAATACAGGAAGGTAAAAACTTAAATGAGGAGAGTTAAAATAAGGAGCTGCTTTATTAATATATTACCTGTAATGCAACGTAAGGCTTGTTTTATGAGCAAACTGTTGACTACAGATTTCACAGAAATGCTTTTTTTCTCCAGTGTGTGTAGATTGATGATTTATCAAATTAGCTTTCGTTTTGAAACATGCATTGCATGACTTACATGGGTAAGGGCGATCTTCCGAATGCACGAGTTGATGCCTTTGCAAAAGTTGCTTATGCTTGAAACTTTTACCACACTTATTGCACACAAAACGCCGACCGTTGTTATGTTCGGTTTCTTTATGGTAGACAATCGAACTTGGATGATTAAGAATTTTTCCACAAATATCACAAGGGAAACCTTTTTCAGTCTGATTACTCTGTAAAAATAAATTCCATTTACATCATTTATACCAGTTGTCTAAAATAAAGTAATAAGATTAGGTACAATAGCGAAACGTATTTTCAATTAGTAATTTTAAATTTACTTCGGCCCGAACGAAACACAGATTATCATGTGTTTTTCGTCAAATGTCCACATTTCAAACCATAATGGGCCTAAAAATTGCAATTAGAACATTTATCTTGGTATAGAAGCGCACATTAGCACGCGCGGTAGCTCCCGAACGAAAATACGTATAAGAATGATTCATTTTTTTAATATATTCTTACTAAAATAGATTTAGAAAAGGACAAAAAAATGATGACCGTCTCAATATACGCGAAAATAAAATACCGAATTTAATAATTTTCGATGAAAGAAATTTATAAAATCTTATTGTATCTTATGAAATCTTATTGCTCAATTTATTAAACAAAACACGAACAATAATAGTGAATATAACAGTTGTCTGTTTTTCAAAATGGACCAAATAGAATTCAAGATATCCCCGATATTCCACAATATCTCAGATTAAATTTTGACTACAAAATGTTACAATTTCAGCAATCGAAAAGATTCTCCGATAACGAAGAGAGATTGAAAATTATTTCATCAAAAGTGGAAAGATGTAAATAAGCGATAAATGTAAATAAGCGATAAATAGCAATTGCCAAGATGGTTGTAGATTTTGATGACAATCATGTAAAACTAGATGAAGTGCGTTTGTATATGATGTTATTCAAACATTCGCAACTCTGTGTTTAATTCATTTTGAAGTAAAAGCGAGTGTAATGTTATAATAATGTGAAAAGTAGTGAAAAATTAACTAAATCTTTTTTCAAGTTTTTATGTTTTGATTTCAAGCGTTTTTATTCGTATTGTAATTCGACTATTAATTTCTTATTATTTTATTACTATTTATTCCTCCTTTGTAGATAATAAAAATCTGAGGATGGCTACCAAAATGGCCAATACTTTAATATTGGTAGTACATAGCCAAATAGGCGATAAAACAAATACTCACATACTAAAAAAATATTATTTTAGAATTTGACTAATATTGTGATTTGAGTGAAATGTATTTTTTATTTTTTATTTTTATTTATTTTATTGTTTTTTTTTTCTTCACTCATATTGATATAAATTTGTCTACCGATTGATAATGATGAGTTCTTAGATAATACATCTTTACTTGCATCAAAGGGAATCGAATACATTTATTTTTCACTTAAATTAGATTTAATCTCAAATTTTTTATTAAACGGAAATAAAAGTGGGGGTTATGTCAACATTTTCACGCGTGACTGAATTCAGTACTTCGGCCTAATACTTCGCTAACGCTGTCTAATTTGTATGGAGAGGCTCCTGGGGTCGAAACCCCTAGTTATCAGAATATAAATTATTAAGCAATACCATTGGAATAGAATAATTATTTATATATGTTATATTAAAACTATTATATTAAAATCAATGTTTTCACCTGATGCGTAAGTTCAATATGTCCTTTCAAACTGGTCTCATAAGCGAAAGCCTTGTTACAAATTTCACATATGAATGGCTTTTCTCCTTCGTGCACAACTTTTACATGTGCATCTAAACCAGTTTTAGACTGGAAATGCTTCAAACATTTATCGCATTTGAAGATTCCCTTATCACCTTCCTCGATTCCAGTGACCTCTGGGATTTCTTCCTCTTCTGATACAATAGGTTCAATTGCCGGATCAGGTTGATTGTCATCTGGTTCGTCCTCTATGGTAGAAACTATAGTTACATCAACATTCACTGGACTAGAAGTGAAAGTTGGAGACGCTTCGTTGCTCTTCTCTGTATCTTCAGGTTCTTCAATAATTTTCTCACCAGCATGACATTCAGCTTTTTGATGAAGCTCTAAACTGTCCTTATCATGAAACAGTTGATCACATTCCATGCATCCGAACTTACTACCATTGTGAAAACTCCTGAAATTTTGTATTCATTTTTGAATATAATACGGTTTTAAAATAAAAATTAAAACAAATTGATAATTCATACTCATGAATGATGAGTTTACTTCGTTGCAGGAACCCTTTGCCACAGTAGGAACACGTGAATTTTATTTTCCTTTTACTTTTTGAACGTTTATTAATCTTAGGTCTCCCTCGTCCTCTTCCGCGATTTATCGTCACTACTTCTCCAAGGTCTTTTCCTTCAACTGTTTCTAGATGACCTATCACTTCTTCAATGATAAATTCAGATTATTAAAATTTTCTTTTCAAATTTAAACCAAATAAATTAAGACCATCATTGCAATGCAGTACCTGATTCGCTTATGGAATTATCAACTGAATCTACCTCGTGCAACGGTTCTATTGGTTCATACTTCTCTTCTATTTCGAAATCTTCTTCTTCATCGTAAACGCCTTCCTCTTTAAATATTCTTTCCAACTCTTTACCTTGAACAGCTTCTTGGAACCTACAATATGAATTTTAAATTAAAAATAGCACTTTTCAATATATTTCTTCTCTTGTTAAAATTTGGTTATTTAAGAAATGTTTACCTTATTGGAACTTTACGTTTTCTTCTTCGCCTTCCGTCTCCATCGAGCTCATCTTCTTCATCTTGTTGCCTGTCTTCTTCTTCTTGGCTATTTGCATCGCCCTGTTCATCTTTGATTTCCTAAAAACCGAAATGTAGTTTAGTACATATAAAAAATTGTATTAATTACAGAAACACAACAGTAATTCATTATTCACATATTAAATTTAACATTCCTGAACAATTTGCTCACTTTAGATTCTCCATCCACACAAGGTTTTGGTGGTCGACCTCTCTTTCTTCGTGGTTTGTCTAAACCTTCCATTTGCAAACATAAGTCGTGTTCAGCAGTATACATCGATCCATCGGGTAATACTATAAAATAATTTACCATTAAATTCTACATTGGGCGAGTTGGAGAGATTTTTGACTTGAAAGTAACATTATATATTTATTAATAAATT
Organism: Trichopria nigra; assembly: GCA_030522945.1. Lineage (NCBI taxonomy): Eukaryota > Metazoa > Arthropoda > Insecta > Hymenoptera > Diapriidae > Trichopria > Trichopria nigra. The sequence continues at coordinate 8,262 of JAPYZR010005795.1, forward strand.
TATTAGTCTATATCTCACTGACTTTTTAATTGTACATGACAAGTTTATTTTCCATGGAAGAAGGCTCATTTTATATAAATCAAACAAATTTTGTGTAAATACTATTAATAAAAAATCAATATACCTAAATGGTAATTATATATAAAGGTCCGATTTCACGGAGATGCAGATATCTAAATATTAATATCTATTTGCTAAACGCCTGCCTCGTTTTCATGGAGATACAGATATCTGGATATACACCGTATACACATATATATTACACACATTGACATTTGTAATGTAAGTAAAGATTTAAGATGATCAAGATGTGTATCTAAAAGTTCGGTTAGATCGAACTATATTTTATGTATCCTGGATACGCGGGTGGGGGAAATATCTGATATCTGCATCTCCCTGAATACGTACCTTAAATGTTAGAAGGTACATAATTTGATTGCTTTTACGAAAAGAATGAAAGATGGTTATTAAAAATTTCCACATAACACACATAAATGAACAAATAACATTTCAAATTCTTGTGCAAGTTACAAGCTCATAATAATATACCAATAGAAGATTTCATACCAATATTCATACCTTACCATTTATAAAAATTTGTTCAGTACGTTCAGAACTGTCGATATCATCATCTAAATTCTCTAACTCAGGTGTATTTAATGTCAGCTCTGTGTTTTCTCTCTCGGCACGAAGTCGTTCCCTGTCTGCCTTTCGTAGCCTGTCCACTTGAAGCTTCCACATCTCACGAATCTTACATTGGCCATCAACAAGGAGTTCGAAGAACTGCACTGTAGCTTCCAATTGAATATTACACCCGGGACAGATGGTTCTTGGCAATTTACCATCATCACGGATCTGAAATTCACGATGGATTATAATGACCACCGCTATCGTCAAACGTGTTTCTTATCAATTAAGGTAAAAGTCACAGTAGCCGATTGCCAAGAAATGGATTGTCCCTTAAAAAAATGTAATTAAATTTATTCCAGAATTTAAAGTTAAATAATTTTTAATTATAATTTCTAAATTTTCGGTATAATTAAAATTTTGCTTATGAATGATGAAGAACCGATTTTTGTTTGAATACTGGGACAGCTTGACTACAGTAGGAACACATTTCGAAAAAGACAACAATTCCTTGTGACGTCAGGCTGAACGTTTATGACAGTTCAGTGCATGTCGTCACTGGAAAGATGGTAAATAAAACCGAAGAAAGCGGGGAAAAACGCCGGTGTTCATATTTCGGATTTCCGGCAAATTGCGATAAAGACTTATATTTATCGCCAATTCAACGAATGGTCAAGTTCGCGCAACGCGTAAATTGTAACAAGCAACTTCCATATTGGCGACGAGAAATCAAATTGAAGTCTCGAACAAGGGACTCTCTCTCTCTCTGTCGTACCTTGAGGGGCAGGTACCGGTTGACCAACGCACTAAGATCCGATTCCTCGGCCTCCGCGTCGAAAAGCATTTCGCCATTGCCATTGTCTTGCGCGCACAATCGGCAGATTGCGGAATCGTAGAGGAGAATATCCGACATAACTCGGCGACGATTATTTACGATTATGTATGTGTATGTTCAACGATCCTCAGTGGGAGCCTGCCGCCTTCGCCAATTCGCCGAGTTGCGGCTTGGAGTCGCGCTCGTCGCGGTTCTATATGTATATATGTATGTATTATGTATGTATGCGATCTCCTTGTCTCCTTCTCTCCGGCGAAAATGCCGTTGATTTGGCTATCACTCTATATGCATACGTATGTAGGTATAGTCTCTATCCGCATGCATGCAGTTCGTCCAGCTCCAGTCAGTAAACCGAGTAAACCTAAACCCCTATAAACCCTATAAACACAGATTAATAACAGATAGCCAAAGGTCCCGGTCGTCCCGGTTTAGGCGAGACCAGAGATTAGTAGGAATCTCTGGCGAGACCGGACGATCGGAATATTTTGCGCTGATTTCAGCGCCACACAGGCAAGACGCGACGGCCGATTCCGAAACATAAGCTGTTACTGTGATTACGCGATAAAACAGGGTAGATTAAAATATAGTCGATGCGACGGGGGTAAAGAAGGAGATGACTGTAACATGTAGCGTTGTGATGGTAATGCAAAGCATGTCATCTCTCCCTTGTAATAGGTAATAGAAGATACCTATGATAATTTTTATATAAACAAT
>JAPYZR010005796.1:0-16059 GCA_030522945.1 Trichopria nigra
ACTGGTTAGTGCAGCGTGACAAGACCGATCAGGTACCTCGCAGGTAGCCCGATTGGATCCCGATGAAAAGTAGGGTAACCCGGCCGGAAACCATCCACAGCCCGGTCCAAAATTCTACACGGGAAATTCATTGATTTGTCGATCAATGTTTTCAATGATCATCTCTTCGATGGATTCAGTGATATCTATAAAATATTAAATATACAGGATATTGTCAATAATTTTTTCGCCTTGGTCAGTGGTGCTGGACCATTTCTATAAAGGCAAACATTGCAAACATACATGTTCGTTATGAAGTAATGGAATATCAAAATAACCTTCTGAGAATTTTTAAGAAATATAATTGAAAGTTTACAATTTCGTTTCCTTTTTTTACGTTTATTCTGTTCATTTTGTTATTGTTCGAAACGTAATCTGTAAACTTGAAAAAATGAACCCTAAGAAAGAATACAAGTAATAGCAATGTATAGATATTAGATAAGGAGAGTAAAAAAGAGACAGAGAAGAGGGGGAAAGACGAAAAAGTTGGGCAGGACGTGACGATAAGGAGGTGAAAAGAGAAGCACAGAGAAAAGTCTGTGGAACAATACCCGGCGCGTATTAGTTATCGTTTATCAAGCCGAGCAACCAAGCGTACTATACGAACCAGACAGAAGGTACAAGCTGGCAAGAGAGAGAGAGAGAGAGAGAGCAGATCGCGGGAATTGGGTGAGCCATCTGTTGCCAGACATGATCGATAAAAGTCCGCCAAGTGTTATCAGTGCTAAACTGTTATTTCGACAAACTCTCAAACCTTTTCTTTGGCTCTTTCTTGCCTACCTTTTACGTCGTTGGCGCAAGAATTACTTTTGTATAAGTATATACTTCACGGTGCTGTTAATTAACTTAAACGACCAGTCGATATTTCTTTCTATAATTTCACGAATGTATATTGAGCCTCTCATTCACGAATAATATAGATTCCAATTTTTGAAGACTTAAATTCAATATTGGTTATTTTTAAAATATCGAAACTTCTAAATGAGTATGAAACGAACCACATTAATATATATTGTATGAAAACTAATAACAATAATTTTACTTATCATCGAATGCTGCAAAACGCTTCAAAGTCAGATATTTCTAATATAAAACGATAGAATTTTTCATTTCCAATTTTTCTAAATATTTCTATCGCTGTCACTGGTAAAAAGAAGCCACGAAGTATTTCTCTATATTTTCCTATATTTCTGCTAAACTTTTTAATGCTCTGCCCTTAAATATAAGATATTTTCTAGATTCTCTAAATTTTCTAAATTCTTTTGTATTTAAAGTCAAAATTGCATCTGATAGCGGCACAGCGCACTTAATGCATGTCCGACATATTAAATTCATTATGTATATTATTAATTTATTGTTCTGTCATGTATTTGGGCCAGGGTATGTCACCACTGTGCTGTGTCTCGCCCTTTGTACAATTCCTTTATTATTTGTGCAATAATGACGTATATTATTATTATTATTATTATTTTATATCTGCGGAACACACTCGATTTTCGACACATTACAAAATAATGATATTATTACGTCATGATATTCAAGAATATGATGTCTGTTGATACCGGTCGGTGCATTTTTAATCTAAATTTTTCTCGATAAAGGATACTGCAGACAACCATTACCTCGAGTTGAATGTATATTTTTTCAATTTTCTAAGGATAAGAAAAACACGACAATATTGCTTTCACGAAAGAGCGTGAAAGAAACTGAATAAGAGAATTTTTGCACCCGCGTATACACGAATTTCTTGTCCAGTATTTTTTGCAGCTCTTTTGTGGAAGGTACAAGGAGAACGGATTTGCGCAATCAGATAAGGGCGATGGCTTAACGACGTTGAGGAGAAACATAATCTGCCGGTGGTCGAATGGAAGATGCGCGAGCATTGTTCGAAGAAAACCGTAATTGTCACGATTTCATGCATAAATGTTAGGAACATTTATGAAAACCATTTCCAAAGCAGTACGTAATAGTTCTTTCATATTTTTCTATTATTTCGGCCTTTTCGCTTTAGAGGTCGCTACTAAAAATATGGATGTGCATGAACGCATCGATGACCTGGCTCCGGCATTAAGAATGTAATCGTGAAATGTAAAAATAAAAATTGAATAGAGTATTTTTACAAATAAAAAAGGTTGAAACGAACCCAAAAGATATTCGAGTTAAAATTTCGTGACTCGAGGATACATCATCAGAAGCTATCATTCATTTCATATGTAATACATATAAATATAGAGAAATATTTATGCAAGACTCACTGATTGCAGTCGCCACATTTGACTACACCCTCTCGAAAGGTGCTTCTTTGACAAATATTTGAATATGTATAATAATAAAAAATGAATAATATATTTTGTTGCATAAGAGGAGATAAAATAGAAGCAAAAACTAAATTAATTAAAACAAATTAATTAATTTAAAAAAAGAAAATTTGGTAGGAAATTATGTAAGCAAAGATTTTTTTCAAAATTTTTTTTTCTTCATTTCATTATTTCATAACAAATTTTTAAAGCAAAATGTATTTTTGATCCCGTTCACAGATTTCGTTCTTGCGAACATGTGGAAGATTGAATGTGTTGTAAGCGGACGAACAAATTTTTTTCAAGAATAGGTACCATAAAAGATAAGGAACAGGGTAAGAAATATAATGGCGATGAATGGTAGAAAAACGTAAACAATTATTTTTTGCGAGTTGTAGAAGATAATTTAAAAATATTTTTCCTTTACATCATTTTCGCCACAAAAAAATTGGTCGATAAAAATTCGCAATCTCAATAAAAAATCATCATTTTTAATGATTTACGACGCATTTTATGCGTAGATCCATAGAGTATTTAAAATTTCATTGAATGCATTCATTGAAAGCAGACATTTTCGAGCCAAAAATATATATACTTTAAATCTGTTTTCTTTTTTATTTAATCTATACATAAACAATAGGGAAGCTTCGTGTTTTTATCCGTTATAAAATTACAAAGCATAACTCCCTTTCTATTGTATTATTAATTAATATTAACAAATTACATTTCGTTTTAATTAAACTTTGCGGAAATTCCGTTAACATGTAGTTGGTACAAACGGCACGGAATTAAATAAAGTTTGTAAACAAAATTTTCCGCCGTTTATTTCATTGTAATAAAGAATTTCTTTCCGGGCTGGTTGTCGAATTAAACTGTAAATATTATATTAAACGCCACTTTGTAGATAGTCATATTATCCCGCGAATATACCTAAATATTTGAATATTTATAAAAAAATGATGTTTTTTTATATAATGCGGGTGAAATAATGGTATTTCTCGTCCGTGATCAGGAATATTAATTATATTATTATAATTATTACCAATTATCAATTTTTCTACCCTTGATAAGTAAAATATCTTAAGCTCCGCGGTAGAGGGGACTTTAGATAAGTACTCGTAAAATGTTCTTATCAATCATCTTCGCTTTGTATGAGAATATTGTACTTGAAAAATAAACGCCCCTCCCTCAACTTCCTTCGTGTATAATATACTAAAAATTGTTCAGATAGTTTTTTTTTTTATTTTTTATTTATTAATTTACGGACCATACATTGGTCCTTACAAAGATATAAAAATAAAACACATCATTATATAAAAAAAATTAACATTATGAAGATCACCAAAATCAATTTAAATACTATAGGTCATATTTAAATCAAAGAAACAGAAAAAGAAAGGAAATTAATAATTAATTATAAAAACAAAATAGCTTAGTCGATGTACGATATTTAAATTCAATGAAAGTGGCGCAGTTTCAGATGGTCACATCGAGATCATTCCAGATTTGTTTCAATCGCGGTATCGGATGATAAAATGTATAATTATATGTCTGAAGATGGACTCGAAAATCGGTCTTTGCTGACGAACAGAGTATCAGGGTAGGTCTGACTGGAAACAATGATGACAAATCATGGCGTACCGAAAATTTCGTAATACGAATAACCAATATAGTGAATCATGATACCGATGTAAAGAGCAAATGGACGGAAAGTTAAATTTAATGGAGATATTGTGGAAGCTATGGTTAATGGGTGACATACCCACTTCTCTGTATTCCTTCCAGCAAATTTATGTTAGTTTGAGTATAAGGCGACCAGATGGGAAACTCATACAACAACTGTGGCAAAATTAAAGTGCGTATAAGGTATGCAACAGTAGGGCTCTTAAAATCTTTCGTAATCCCCTTAATAAATCCGAGCATCTTTGCGGCTTTATTTCTAACTTATGACACTACATGATCGGAAAAGGTGAATCTATCCGTGATCATTACTCCCAGGTCAACAAAGTTTACTACTCTTGAGAAAGTAGAATTGTAAAGCTTATATAAGTATTTAAATTTATCCTCGCGACAACTGAATGACATTACTTTACATTTGGCGATATTCAGATATTCAGACCATTTAGTAATAACGCCTATTCTTCAACAGAATCCAGATCTCTCTGTAGCGTACAATAAAAATAAATTATGTACCAGATTGAATCATGTATGATTATATCTGGATCATATATGTTCCAGATATAACGATATATAATTATATATGGATTTTGATCGGATATAAGTATATATGTATATATATGGTCATATATGGTTATATGTGAATTATATATGACCATATCTGGAACATATATGATTCAGACATAATTATATCTGAATCCATTTTTTCCCGGGTATGCTTTAAGGGCAAATTTAAAATATTTAAATTAAACAGAAAGTATAGATATATTTTCAAGGTCAAATCTTTTTTACATTGCTTTTACGCGTTTTTTATGAATATACGTCAATTTTCAGCGAAATCCAATTTCAGCGAGAATTTGCAAGAATAAAATTGAAATTACAGATTTATATATATATATATATATATATATATATGATAAATAGATGACTTACAGTATAAATGAATTCCACCCTCGGCGTCGCCAATAGAATTTTTGGATATGCACTTGTACCCGCCAAAATCGCTATCTTTCAAATTTCGAATGACTAATTTCATCCCGGTGCTGTACACGTTCGACTTCTCTTCAGTCATGGTATGTCTATCGTTATTAATTATCATTTCACCTATAACAAGATGTTACAGCCTTTATTTATGAACGTAGCGTAAAGTTAAATTTATTATGAAATCGCGAACTTTTCTATCCGCCATTTTGAATTTAGAAAATTTATTACCAAGTTCGGATTCGAATGTAACCAAAATACGTTTGAAACTAATGATTTTGAAAAATCTGTTCATGTGATTGCAAAAAATCTACAATTTCTTAATATTTTTTTTTGCCATATTGAATTAAGAATGTATAGTTCTTATTATAAAAAATACTCCATGTAATATTATATCAAAAATATAATTACGTTAAAAAATTACATAAAATCACATTTTATTTTGGATACGTCATTTGTATGAATATCAGTTTATGGATATTGATTTAGTGCAAATCCCTGGTAGAAATGGAAATTGTCATGCCACTCCCATGCCAGCCGCTAGACAGGGCCATTACTAGAATCATCACGTTTTGCCCAGTACGCATGCGCACATCGTTTTTCTTCATGTGCGCATGCGTACTGGGCAAAACGTGACGATTCTAGTATGGCCCTGTCTAGCGGCGACGATTCTAGTATGGCCCTGTCTAGCGGCTGGCATGGGAGTGGCATGGCAATTTCCATTTCTACCAGGTAAGTAGCGATACTATATGTTATTTATTATAATGCCGAGAACGAGACATAGAGGTATAACTTAAATTTTTAATACGTGTAAACAATTTTTACTCGTATTATACCTGTGAATATGTAAATAACTGAGAACCAAATTCGAATAAAATCAAGTGCAATAAACGTACCCGTGTCCCGTGTCCAGTAATTAATGGGTTTTGGCGAAGCTTCAACGTGGCAGGTGAGAGTCACATCTGTGCCCCGCGGTGCTCCCAAAAGTTGATTCGGTACTTCTATCAAAGGATGAACTGTAACAGGAATATATCGGTTGTTTTCGAAAATTAACGTTTCTCCAAGATATATTAAACTTATATACATAGAATATTACACCATATTTCGAGGATTAAGAATATTTATTTAGTTTGTATAAAAGATCACAAAAGAGAACACACTTTCCCCTTAAGGTGGTTCTAAAGTAGAGCAGTTATTGACCTAACCTCAAAACAGGAAAAGTATAAATAAAAAAAGGATTGAAACATTTTTTCAAAATTCGGGCTTTGGAAGGGTGATTCTGCACATCATACACAATTCCCAACAAAATATATATGACATTGATTCCAAATTAAAAGAGGAAAATCAGAAATAAATTATTTTCTCTTATACCAGCAACAAAAAATATTTATTTCCGATAATTCTCGTTTAATTTTGAACCAATTTCGACGATATTTTTTTGAGAATTATATATGTCATGTAGAATCACCCTTCCAAAGCCAAAATTTTGAAAAAATACTTCAATCATTTTTTATTTATACTTTTCTCGTTGGAAAGCTCGGTCGGTAACTGTTCTACTTTAGAACCACGTTAAGATAAGATTTCATTTAAACGCAAATGAATATAAAATAATAACAATTCTAGATGTATCTTTCGAAGGACATTAAACCACATTTCCATTAAAAAGGAATTTCGAATATCTCGATGCAAATGTTGGGTAATATTTAAAAGTACATTCCGGTAAGTTCATTTTTTCAAATTTATTCCTTTCATGCCCAATTCGTATTCAGCCTAAGTCAATATCCGTTTGATTTGATTCGTTATAGCATTTTAATTATACTTCTCGTGTAATAATCGTTTGTCATTTCGCTGTACTTTTTTTTTTCATTTGCCTCATAATCGAACGATAAAAACAAATAGAACGCAAAATAACCAGACGACATCAATCGCAAACGAAACGCATCGGTCGCTTTTCCACGGATTTTCCCGTCTCTTTTGGGTAAAAAAACGAGCGATAGTCTGTCCTAAAAATATATAGCAAGGCAATTAAAACTTTCTGACAGATCCACATACGGCTCGCACAGGGACCGTAAACCAATCTGACCGCACGTTCTCCACGCTGGGCATGATCCCGTTCGCATATTTACACATTCATCGATGACATTTTATTGGACATTATTTTAAGCGCCTCGAATTCGCAGTTTGGGAAAAGGGACACTGCGATACTATATATATGGACATACTGTCGTCACGCGCGACGCCGAGGACAAAATTTATCAAGTAGAAAATTCACAATCGATTATTCTGAATTCTTGACAGGCGTGTAGTAGTTGAACAGTGAATTCATTTCTTCTGTTATTTCAGGCGAAATTTATGTCTGAATTTAAACTCGTGGTTTTTGACCCGGCAGACAGATCGACTTTAAAATGACGAAATGTATATGGACCGCCATTTTAGACCAATGATGCTAACATTTATTTTGGCTATAGTTGTCTTTTATAATCAGACGTTAAGAAGAAAATCGAACAATTTATATATGTAAATATATACTATTCTCCCATTATGCTTCATGCGAAGGGATCAGATGAGATCCCACTCAGTTTATATAAGAGGTCACTGCCTAGCTGCTACTCTTCCTTATTTACTTGAGCTGATGAATTGTTCGCTCAATTCATCTGTATTCCCGTCTCAATGGAAGAAACCACCGTTAATCCCAATTAACAAGATAAAAAACCCCGTGAGTCCGAGTGACTATAGACTTGTCGCTGTTTTGTGTGCTTCTTTAAAAATTCTTGAGCGGGCGGTATATGAGCAGGTTATTACCTATCCGGACGGAAGGAATTGCTTTGATACCTTTCAATCAGGATTTCGTCGAGTTTACAGTACGCCAACAGCGCTTTTCAATGTTACTGATGAGATTCGGCTTGCTATTGACCAACACATGGTCGTTATAACCATCTGGTTTGATTTTAGCAAAGCTTTCGATATGGTTGATCATGCTATTCTTTTGACCAAGTTAAAGGCTGCTAATTTTTCAAACTCAGTATTATCTTGGTTTGTCTCATATTTAACCGATCGGATACAAGCAGTTGTTGGACCCAATGGTTATCAATCTTCTTGGGTACCAACTAATTCTGGAATACTACAAGGCTCTGTCCTTGGTCCATTATTATTTTCTATATATATTAATGACTTACCGTCTGCCTTAAAACACTCCTCTCATAATATCTTGACTGATGACACACAAATTTCGCTTAAATGTTCCCCTAAACACTTAATGCAAGGGATACTACAAATTAGTGCAGATATTGAACTAAGGCAATGATTATTGGAAGCTCGCAGTACATCAGTGGTATTGACTGGACGGATGTTCCTTCTCTTAGGATATAATTCCGTGGGTTGCCTCTGCTAAAAATTTAGGCCTTATATTTGATCCAACGCTATCGTGGAAAGAACATGTGGTCCAGATGTCAAATAGAGTATACGGTACATTAAGGCAACTGCGAGTGAACAATTAGTAACGACTCTGATATTTCCGTACTTTGATTATTGTTTAGCGGTATTCAGCGATTTGGACGAAGTACTGCAGATAAAAGTTGAAAGAATGCTTAATGCTGGGATACGTTTTGTATTTGACCTAAAGAAAGATGAGCATATAACTCTATTCCGAGAACAACTAGGTTGGCTCACAGTAAGATCTCGCAGAAAATATGTCTTGGGCGTGTTAATGTTTCAGATTATTAATACAGGCGAACTCTCGGCAGATTAACACGATGCCATAAGTGAGATGTTTTATGACTCAGCTTTATGTGCAAAGAACGAGACGTTTAATTCTCTCGAATTCTGCATCGTTGCGAAGAAGCGAGCTAGTATAGTACCTATCTATAAACCATAGCGAAGTAGGGGGTAGACACCTGACGGTGCATAATGTGCCGTTGTCTTTTCGCTGCAATTAGCCGATAAGAGATCGACCTTTCGTCGACCTCGGAGCTTCTGCTTTGATCTTAAATTATTTAATGCAACATATTTTTCGGCACCTCCTATATTTTTAAGCACGTCTAATCGTATAAATAAATTCAGCGTCGAAGATTATGAACGAGAAGAAATATGTAGAGTATAAATCTAAAAACAGGAACGATGCGCATTGATATGTTATTATTGCTTTTAGCACAAAATAATTAGATTAATTACTATCATTAAATTATTAATAACTGTTTCTAGGTCGCTAAATTCCAATATTAGAGTTACACATGAATCATATATTGAGCGAGTGCAATTAATAAGAGTTTGTTCCCCACACTGCACATAATATTACAGTAATATTACAGTAATATTACGGAAATATTACGCCGCAACATATCACACCGTAACGTTACAGTAAGATTACGATATCATTACGCCGCAATATACAACACCGGAATAGTACCGTAAGATTACGAGGTATAAAAAGGTTTTATTTTTTCGAAAGTTATTAAATAAAAGAATAATATTGACATAAAAAAAATTACTGAAAATTTTTATTTCATTCAATAACTTTCAAAAAAATAATACTGTTTCATACTTTGTCAATTTTCCGAAACACCTCTCGTAACAAAGTTATTTTAAAAATAAGTTGTCTTCCCATAAGATTACTGTATATGCTTGTCCTCCATAGTATTCCGCCATCTTGCCGCATGACGTCACAACGTGAAATGCTCTATTGTATAGGAAGGGCAAGTGTTCGGCTTCCCACAAGTGTCTCATCTTAACGGGGATTGAGGGGAGGGCTGGGAACCGAAGGTGTCATCTTATCGAGGTTTTACTGTAATCTACTAAGGATTATAGTGAAAAAGTTATTCTCAACACAAACATTATAAATTATTTTTATATTTTTGTCTCTATTTCTTTATAAACTATAAATGTTAAATATATGTAACAAAACCAAATTAGAATACTCGCTGGAGTATTTCTAATCAAACATGTAACTGTATAGTAAGAAGAATTTACTTATTGTCTCAAAAAGAGATAGATTGTAAATAAAAAAATTATTGGATCGCAGAAAAATTCTGATAAATGGACGAATACTGGACGTACATTGGACTATGATATGATATAAAAAAATGCCATTGCATAATTGAAGAGAAAAATAAAATCTAAACGAAATTTGTTACTCGGGTTGTTATTAATCAGATTTGCAAAATTCAAAATCTAAACGAAATTTGTTACTCGGGTTATTATTAATCAGATTTGCAAAATTCAAAATAGTGGATCCAAGATGGCGGACTGAAATATAAAAATTAATAATTTAATGATAGTAATTAATCTAATTATTTTGTGCTAAAAGCAATAATAACATATAATAATAATAATAATAAGTATATAATTATAGTATAATTATAATTATAGAATTGTAATTATAGTCAATTGCATAGTAGACTATATACAGTGAGTAAACATTCCATTTGCTGCTGTTTAATTGTAAGTTCTGGAACTGATGTAGATGTCGCTTTTCTCGAAAGCGATGATCACGTACGCCCATTGGATGTCCAATCACGTACGTCCATTGGACGTCCAACCACGTATGTCCACTGGACGTCCAATCATGTACGTCCATTGGACGTCCAATTTGACGTACCTGACCGGTATGTTGTAAGAGGGCGCTGACGAGGTTCACAAGGGAACTCATAGGTATATAATGGGTCGACTATAGCTTTGAAGCATAGTTAACGTTTAGTGCCAGTGAGAGACGCATCGCTGAAGCTAATCTCCGACAATCATCGACAACCGCTGTTACAATTTGAGTAAAATGTGTGAAGTTTCGGAAGATAACCTGGATAACGACAAAAGAAAAGAAGCGATTATCAAAAGCGCCAGAATAATCTTTCAAGCTGGATACATGAATGATCCCACACAAAAGCATTATGGCCAGTTAATGAAAAGTATGGTGATGTACGGACCGAGAGAAATTGTTCAATTGTGTATTGACAATGGATGCGACATTCAGAGAGGGAAGTTACTACATTCAGCAGTACGCGGGGATAATAACGATGTAGCTCAAGAACTACTAAATTATATTGATGTGAATTCTCTTTGCACTAGTTGCAATTGTAATGCAACAGCTTTAAGTGTGGCAGCCTCTTACGGGAGTTTAACGTGTGCCAAATTGCTGTTGGAACGGGGTGCCGATGTCAACGCCATGAAGCTAAGTAACACCATATCATTAAGCGAAGCCATATTATCTTCAGCCGTGAACACGGAAAAAGTTGCAGAACTACTGTTGCAGTGGAAATCTGAGATACCTGTATCTGTGATGACTTACGTAAAACATTCTTCTGTGCCCAGAAGCCGTCCTCGACGTAGGAAATTGATTAAAAAGAAACGCTTGTCAGTATATAAACATGTTCTTAAAAGAACGGCTGCTGAATTATTTATAAATAATTTGCCTGTTGATTCCGTTACGGATTACTTCAAGGATATAACCGAGATAAACTGTGCAGAATTCATAAATGAGCACAAAAATGAAATAACGCGTATGAAAAATCGGTATGTTGCTCGAAAACTGACAGCCTACGATGTTATAATAAGGGACACTCATTTCTTGGCTCGTCATGCCAATAATGAAACGTTGAAACAATTTTTTGATACGAAATCTCATTCAATGGAATTTCCGTTGTACGCCGATTATTTGGAGGCATCCTATAAAATGGCTTCGATTAGGAAATCATTACTCGATAATGGCGAAGTTGAATTATTAGAAGCATTTTCGTCCGTCAGATTGCCCTTCACAATTGTTAGAGGTATAGTTGACCAATTAACAAATCAAAATTTGAAATGTTTATTAAAATAAAGTCTCAGATGCTGCTTAAGACCGAAATGACATCCAAGTGGGTGTAAACGCTAAAAAAGTGCGTGTAAACACTGCAAAAATTTGTATTTACACCCAATTGGGTGTCATAATTCATCTGTAATATTTAAAATACGTTACGATTGTATTTAGTTAATTAGTTATGTCATTGAATTAGATCGATAAGTTAATGTAAGTTAATTAAGTTAATTTAAGAATTTTTGTAAAGTAATATCTGTTCCGGCCTAGTTTGTAAAATAAATACTCACATAAAATAAATCAGGTTTTCTTCAATTGCTATTTCCCAGCTATGCCATAATAAAGAAACGGAAATAATGCTTTAGATTATTTAACTGATTTAAATGTGAAAGACGTTTGTCAAAGTATGGAAATACTTTATATTATATACAAAGCTGGGCGTGCGTTACATTTTGTTTTCAAATAGATACCGTGAAAATTGCGATTCAACGAAAGATTTTACCTAAAAAATCGTTTTTTTTTTTTATATTTACAAAAAAGTTGTGTAAAATGACATTCTTCGAAAATTTCGCCTACACCAATCGAAAGAGCGAGCCGAAATAGTCGGATATCTGATTTTTTTGTTTACATTTTTATTTTGCAATAAGTACCATTTAAGTTGAATTTCTTCAGCAGATTATATCCACTTTGTGCAGATAAATATCGAAAATATATTTCCGTATAGCAAAAATCTAGAATAGAAATGAAATATTTATTAGGATCTTCGGACAATATACTATATATCTTTATATAGTGAAGACCATCAGCTACGTTGCGGAACGACAAGTAATATATATATGTATTTCCGTCCGTCTGGTGTATTTGGGTTTCGAGTTATACACATTGAACGTTACAAATTTGTACTGGAAACATAGACTGCCATTGCAAAATTAAACGCTGCTGTATAGATTATTTGCATTCGATATTTGGAAAAATTTCCTTTTTAACTGAAATCAGTTCTGTTCGATATTAATTCAGGTCACGTTTTATTCGATAAAAGGGATGCTGGTTCTTCGTGTTCTTTAAGAAATTGATTTCGAAATTAAAAGCACCTCCTTTATTTCCTCCAATACCTTTTCGTTCCGCGCAAACACGAGTATATGAGAGATTCGGTAGGACGCGACTGGGGTATAAAAGTGTGCGAAAAGTTTACGGCGGACTTTGCCGTAACAGCACCCCATCTGGAAGAGTGTAGGGTGGTAATGTAGAGAAGGTTCAGGTATGTTATCTTATCGCACCAGCAGCACCGCTGCCTGTCCTTTACTTTGCTACTTCGACTCTTAGGTCGGGAGAAATAGACGGAAAGAGAGTGTGGAGAAATTGAAGGATAGATATATAGGATTTGTGTGTGTGAGAGAGAGACAGAGAAATAGAGAGAGAGAGAGAGCGAGAGAGAGAGAGAGAGAAATGAAGAAAGAAACGAAGAAAAGATGAAAGTGTACGAGAGAGAAATAGGAAAAAAATAACATTAAAAAATGTTCAGATTTTTAGTAAGAATTTTATTACACAATAATTTGGTGTACAATATAAAAGTTCTATCTTGTATATATATATATATATATATATATATAAAACATGGTCCTCTGGTGTGCACATCGCCAACGAATGTGACGGTGTGAATTGTAATGCCATATATGAATTAATATACCTTCTCTTTAAACCGGAGGTTAACAATTTATTATCGGTGTCACGGCGGTAGTACATTTATCGGATATTTGAAAAAAAAAAAAATGATGTTACGATACCGCATTTCCATTGACCAATTGCGAAATAATTTACTTTATATAGAGTATATATATATCTGTGGATTTTCCATTTTTGTCATTTTATAATAATATTATGATTTTATATACTTTTTAAATTTCTCGTTTGTAGTATTTTCAAATATAATAAAAATACATTACATACACGCAATTAACGCAAAGATTATTGAACATCAAAAGTTAAAAGTTTCATGGATTTTCGCATATACATAGATACGTGCTACATCAATTCGAAATTCCGATCAGCCTATAATATGAATGCACGAGGCTGAATGCGTATTAATTCAATCTTCATAGGATCTGGATTATTTGATTATCGCAGATGATGTGAATAACATTAAGAATTTAATCAGTAAAATATTAGATCTGTGAGGAAGTACAATTGCATTTCACACTGAGCCCTGCTCATTCAATTGGGAAGGTTCAGGAAAATCAAGTTAGTCTCTAGTCAGATTTATACTTGGGGCTCTTCTAATCACGTGAAAGAAGTTACAAATTAGAAACCAAATTGATCATGATATCAGTGCATAGATTAATATATTTGCAGTTAGTAAAATAAATTCAATTACATGGTCCAGGTAACCGCAGGACATGCGGTAAGAAAAGAACATTTAATTTGTAAAAATGACATTTCAGTGGAAAAATCAGATATTTTTAATAAATGTCATTCGAACTGTCATAATGACATGTTATATTCTGGACGTGTCAATCCTATTCTATTTTTCTGTTTCTTGAGAAGGTCTGAGACGTTCTTTATTGAATGACGATTCGTGTACAAATGTAATGCAAATTGAACCATCCAACAAATCCAAATCCACGATCATTCAAGTGAATATCAAATCGTGTCAAGTGGTGCGGAGATTTATGAAGAAATGTATAATCGACAAATTAAAAAATGTGTACACGTCATTTGTATGAAAATATATAGGAATAATATTATCGTAAAAAAATGTAAAGTGTACAATTACTTTATTACAGTTGTATAACTCTCGAATGAGAGTTCTAAGGGTAGAATAAGTTAAAATCAGAAAAACTTTCAACGTTGAAAATTGCATTACTCTAGTGTATCAAACGCGGAAAAGGATGCTCGAAAATCAGGTAGTTATGATTTCGATGCAACGAATTATACCAAGTGCCCCGTAAAGGGGATATCGCATGGCCGAGAATCGGCGTGGCGTGTTAGCGAACATTCAATTTCCGGGTAGGAATTACCTTTTGGAGATATAAGACACGAGAGACAGAACTTGAGATCGAGAGAAGAAACAGAGAGAGAGAGAGAGAGAGATTGAAGGTGCATGTGTTTGTAAAGGAGGGTAGAAAGAAAAGGAGGCATTTGACCGCAATCGTAGCTTAATTCATTCTGCTGGTCTGCCCGAGCCTCTACTTCAACGACACTAAACCCGGGAACGGGTATATCGTGGTCGGAGTGTAATTTTATTATCTCTCCTCTCAGCAGCAGGGTCCTCCTTTCTTACCCCTCCGCTATATCTCCTCGCTTTATCTCTATTGTACTCATCCTCACTCCCTTTGCTCGCGTTCCGTCTTCTTTCTTCGGCGCTTTTATTTTATACTTTTGTACCTTCCTTCCCTCATTCTTTCAAACTTATTGTGTAATTTTCGTTGTTTCATTATAGATCTTCTATTTTTATCACTCGTTATGAGTTAGTTGGCCTTCGTTCCCACCATGAAGCATTGGAATTACATTCAACTCCATATATATACATAGGATTTTCAATGTAACTGCACAACATTCTGACGTATAAGGTGTCTTTTTATGATGACATTCCGTTTTACTCGAAAATATGAAATGATATCCTCGAGACTTTCATCGTTTTTGTGGGAATTTTTGGTAATGGTGTTTCTGTTAATTACGCCACTGCTGATAATTCCACAGTGATGAAAGTATGTATTGGCTACATCTACTCTTTTATTTTTTGCTATAACGTGTTTTCCGAAATATTTTATTGAACATATAACAAAATACATCCCGAGATTTCTGAGATTTACCGACGGAACTCGGTTGCCTTATAGTCAATTGCGTAGTAGACTATGCAGTGAGTAAACATTCCATTTGCTGCTGTTTAATTGTAAGTTCTGGAACTGATGTAGATGTCGCTTTTCTCGAAAGCGATGAACGCATGTCTATTTCCCTTTATATGCTCAAGCTTTTATCGTGTTCGCGTGTTGCGACAATGTTTCTTCATGTACATGTGTGCGTGTATATTATTATATATATACATCCTTCTAATCCAGGATTTGTTTTCTTCCCACTGGAAAACTCAATATACAGTAGTCCCCCCCCTTAATTTGTACCTCCCTTAAGTTGTATACCCCTCTTAAGTTATATTTTTTCCCTCCTCTAAGTTGTATTTTTCTCCTCGCTCGTTCTGACGCGTTCCCCCACTCTGCGGTCTGTTTAATGACAGTGCAATGTGTACGCATGCGCATACACACGAGCGTCGAAGGCATCGAGCAGGGAATG
>JAPYZR010005797.1:0-10433 GCA_030522945.1 Trichopria nigra
TTGCCTAAACCTTTTATAATCTGCTTCTTCAAAACGTTGTTAATTTACTCAATTACAGATAAAATGCGACGTCGCAGAAAGGTTACGTGTTTAGCGGGAAGTTAGCACCCGACTTTTGATTTTTGAAATTCACATGAATCGATTGCTCATCGGATGCTCATTATGCGTCTTTTTGCGTTTTTCATGAGCAGTCCTTATTTTTGAAGTACCTGGGTAAAAAAGTGGATAGAATCGTATAGAATCGGATAAATATTTTATCCGGATTTTAAAGAAACGGATAGAAATGGATAAATTTTCTATACATATTTTCTGAATATGTATTAAAGATTCCGTTTATAAAATTAAAGAATCCGTTTCTTCAAAATCCGGATAGAATTTTAATCCGATTCTATACGATATATATAATAATAAGAAAAACGCTTCGACGTATACCGCATTGCATACTCAAATATAAACAATAACAACGCTCTTAATCAACGTATTTCTTTCGTCATTCGATTCCTCATCGTTTGCTCATTAAAACCCCTTGACTGTCGATGACCTACTATATAGCCGCAATGTGTAAAGTAATAAACCTTTTCGGATTTGCTTGAAGCTTATTGTTACTCGGGGGTTTTTGGGGTCGCTATTACGAATCCGACGACAGATTTTC
Source organism: Trichopria nigra (assembly GCA_030522945.1). NCBI lineage: Eukaryota > Metazoa > Arthropoda > Insecta > Hymenoptera > Diapriidae > Trichopria > Trichopria nigra. Next base: position 653 of record JAPYZR010005797.1, read on the forward strand.
AAAATTCAAAATGGCGAATCCAATATGGCTGATCAAAATTATAAAAAATATTATTGAAGGATAGATATATCAATATATTATATTTTTGAAGAAAATAAATAAATTGTTGTACACCTGACATTAGCTGGTGAATTGCCCTTTTGACTGGATTGAAAATGTATTGAATTCACGACCCCGGAATGTGCCGCGTATGAGGAGGCTGCCATCATAGGAATTTACACTCCATTTATTTTAATTTTTTAATTTTTATACTTTTTTAAATTTGTATACTTTTTTATTTTTTATTTTTATACTTTTTTGTAATTTTTATACTTTTAGAGTATATAACAATTAATTAAACAAGTTTCAAGCAAATTCAGACCTTTTTTATATTTTTGATCCGCCATAATGGATCCGCCATTTTGAATTTTGGAAATCTGACATCGTATTCGTAATCATAGCGACCCCCGAGTAACGACGAGTTTCATAATAATCCGCAGAACTTTTTTTTAACACACTTTTGACCCAAATAATAAAATTCTCTTAAACAGCCAATGGGTTTAGAATATATATTAATAGCCAAATTCTTATTTTTTGTTATTTCAAACAATCAAATATAGTTTTTGACATTTTTGCGCTAAAAGTTTCTGGAGACCCGTAATTCCGCGCGTATGCGCAAAAAAGTTACTAAACTAAACTATACTAAACTCGATACCATCGATATATACACATGTGAATCGAAACATGGTATAATTATGCGATTTATACATTACATACATAAATATATGTATACATTATTATTCTGTGTCTTCTGTGATTTATGACATGAATCAACACAGCATATATGACATGTAACATAACGGATGTTTATTTTTGACATATGAAACATTATACCATCGACCGAAAATCGACCAAGATATTGGTCGATTTGTGCAAGGAATTGATTCAAAATTGACCGACAATTGACTGAATGCCGGGAACATTTTTCTTAAAATTACAGTCGACTTTTTCATTGTTAACCGTCAATTGACCGCAAGCAGAAAACAATTTTGGTGAAATTTCAGTTATTGACTTCTTTATTATCGACCAAAATATTGACCGATTTCGAAGGGGATCACGCTCAATTTTTGGTTTACTTTTTCATTGTCGACCGAAAATTGACAGTACATTGGCGAACTATTGTTGGTCGATTTTTAGTCTACTTTTATTATCAGGTAAGTATAGTCAACATTGTACACTTATATAATTGTAAACAACTAGAATTAGAATTGATTCTTTGTTAAAAAATTGATCATTCTTTCCAGGTTAAATTGGAAAAGTCCACATCGAAAAGAAACGGCACCAGCCAGTGATGTTTACTTCCACTGCTGACAATAATCTGGAAGTCGCTGCAATCTGTCTTTGATGCTCACTTCATCGATTAGTATATAGAATGACTAGATAGTATTTACTTCCCTATTTGATAATAATATTTCTTTGAGATGATGTGTGTATATGCTTCTCATACCCAACCAGTATCCGTCTTAAAAGAAATTGATGAAATGAAAAAACAGAATGAAGAAGAAAAGAAATAGGCTATAGAGAAGCAAGGCGAGAAGCACAGACTAATAGAGGATTAAAGAGTCTATATGTAACAAACAAAATAAAATAGTTAGTAAAAAATATATAGAACAATGTCACATACAAGATAATTATATCAGTTTTCTTATTACATAAAATTTGGAAGTTTTTCCTCATCTTCCCTAATAGCAAAATTGACCAATATGCAGGAAATATGCTGAAATGACGGTCATATGCTGCACATATGATGTTATTTCGGAATTTTTGCGAATCTTTCGCTATCTGGGTTCTTTTTAAGTTTCTTACGGAGTCATCTTTAAATATTCTTATAATTGTCTCCATTAATAATTCTCTTATTTGCTCTCATTAAGTTTTTTATTGTCATTATATACGTTGTAAAATTATTTGGCCATCCCCATCGCACTTCGGGTAATCTTATAAGTTTTGCAATATTAATGCATAATTACAAATACATTAATATTATCAACTATACCACTTAATTTTTAATGTCAAACAAATTCCTGTAAAAAATTTGGCCGTTACATTACAGATTGAAAGAGTCAGGTTAAAACAGCTTAGGTTAAACGATAAATCTAATAATTTCTGTTCATTTTTTCATCAATTCTCGTCATTTATACACTTGTACATTCTTCCCTCCCTTAGAATATGAAGCGGAATATCCTTTCAAGCATCTCATGGCGTATGAGACGCTGATGGTGAATTGAGCAGCGAATAAGGCCAAGTCGTTGGACATGAAGCTTTTTTTGGAAATTGTAAAAATAAAACCAGTATTACCAAAACATCCGTTTTATTACAATACCTTTACAATAGAAGGTGCGACATCATAAAAACAAAGCTTCATTGTTAAAAATAACAGCTATCCACAATTTAATTTCTCTTCCCATTTTCTCTGTGCCTTTAAAGGGGACAGTAAAGAAAATAGCAAAATCGAATCATTCCTTCATTTTAATTGAAAGTTAAATCAGCAACTCTAAGTAATTCTATTTTAAAACGAAGGAACGAGCGACTCTAGCAGCTACGCTATTATTGGAGTACCTTTATTTACTGGTTTAAAAAAAAAAGAAAAAAATTCTTCGATCTTGGTACGTATGAATTCTTGAATGAAGACTTGAGTGAAATCGCAGAAAAATCAAATGTAAACCCTAAAAAAAAAAAAAAAAAATTGAAAATATTAACAAAATGGCAGTAAAACGTAAGGGGCTGATAAAATTACACTTTTTATGGAGAAATCGAGTGGCTCGAATCGCAGTATTATCTGATTTGATCGTACTGCGTTAATTTGTTGCAAAAAAAAAATTTTAGTGAACGAACTTTCAATTCAAGAAAATCCACAATGATATTCTTGCATGGAAAATCCATCTCCAATTTATAGAAACGAATGATATAAACATTTTAGTTAAACATATTTCCAGCTGGATAAGTCGTCTTAAGTAAAAGCGACATATGTTTTCATCCAGAAGTACAAAATTAATTATCGATGAACAATTGTATTTTTCTCTTTTATACAATGTTTTTTATTATCTTTGATGAATATGACCGATTTTAATGTTAGTTGTTATTACGAGGATGACGAGTTGTCCCCATTGCTATCGAGGTAACCTCCGGAGCCATTGACGACAAACGATGTTCCCAAACCGTACAAGTGGCCACAGTATTTTGCATCGTCGATGTTATCTTCAAAGAACATCTGAAAAGGGTTAATTTTCACGTTAATAATTCAACAATTGCTGATTTTAGTGCAATTAAAAGTAACTAACTCTAAACATATGATCATGGAATACATTTCTAGAACATGTATCTTTTGTTATCTCATCTGTACATACTCAAGTGAAATTGATACTCTACTATCTTTTGGCATTTCCTTTGGCAAGTCATATTCATTTTATTCAATTTGTATTCTTAATTCTTCGAATACTTTGTTATTTTAAATATTAAATTACTTTTTACATAGTTACTAACCTCACGCATTTTGAAGAAGACCATTCCTGTTAACAGCGAATCTGATCCAGCTTGATGCTGAGGTCCAACTCTCTGTAATTCCAGCTGTTCCGCTACTTCTTGCAAGCCTCCTTTTAAGTTTTTACAGGACTTCATAAGATACTGAAATTGTTTTGACCCATAAATATTAGAACTTATACGTGTATAAAATTACTTAAATTTACATAAAATTAAGAGTTTATACTTGTAATACTACTACTACGAATACTTACTTTAACATCGTAGATTGTTGGAAAATATATCCTGAGAAGCTCAAAGAATTCACTTTCCTCCTGAGGTAAGTTCTGATCTGTTAAGAGCTTCAATAGATATCCAAAATCATAACCAGAATGAAATGAAAGCCATTTTATGTCATCGACGAGAACTATGCCAGAAGTCATCAAAAACTCTGCAAAATCTAATGGGTCAATTCCTTCCTCTTCATGTTTCTTAAACTGAATGCCACTGTTTTGAAGCATGTCGATACTGTCTTGGGCATACATATCTTCACTGCGAAAATTAACCAAAAATAGTTTAGTTAGAATTAAATAAAGTTCACAATTTTCTAATCAAAAATAGACATAGCTTGTTGAACTTACGACAAATTAAATTTAAAATTAAACTGCCATGTTGTATAACTTCCGCTTGGTGTATTTCCTCCTTCGTCTAGAAACGTAAGACCAAGCTGTATAATTCTTAAAAGATCGACGTTGCACCGTAATAATTGATACTGATAATCCGCACTTGTTCTGAATTCGCCTGTTATAGAAGAGAAAAAATAAAACATAGCGGATAAAAATAAAGAAAACGTGACCTATGTCCATTACCTGAATCAGGTATAAATTCCTTACCTATTGGTCTCGCAACAACACCAGGAAACTCTGTGTCCATTGCAATGTATTGGAAATGTTGCACCACCCGACGAATCTCGCGGAACTCTTCTTCGAGGTTGTGTGCCCAAACGTCTCTGATTCCACATTCTTCATTATTGGGCATATTAGCCCCTCCCTTCTGCAGCCCAATCGGGTTGGTACCACCTGTAAATATTATTTTAAATATTAATATAATATAATATATCGCATTAACATAAATATCCTCAGTAATTTTTTAACAACTACTTCCAGTTTTACTAAAATAATCTAATTTCATGATATAGGAGTCGAAACTATCGGTACAAGAAATATAGGTCTTTGTATAAGAAAACATAACAACTTTAAGATTCTTGACTTTAATTGTGTCTTTGGCAGTGACGAACCGAATCAATTGTTTCTCTGAGCGAAACGCCAATAATGCTTCTTGTATCAACAAAATATCCTTAAAATCGCGGAACATGCACTTTTTTTCTTGAATGGACATCGATCGAACATTTTGTAGAATCTTCACAATACGAATTACCATAGTCTTGATGAAAGTAAATATTTTTCTCGACCCCTGAAAGAGGGCTCAATGAAAGTAAACGTATTTGATTTATTATTAAATTATACTAATTTCGGTACATTGGTAATATTATAAAATTAACTAGTAATTGATGGAGAATTTTCCGTATTACTATATTCTATGTTTTGTGTGTAGAGCATATGACATATTCTTAATTGTTCATTTAGGGTGAAGGGTTCCATGATTCTAGTTGATTACATATTAATCAAAATACGAGCTTTGAACAAAACGTGTTTGGGTCAGAGCACAATAACAATTAAAACTCAAAATATAAACAAATTTTAAAGAATTGTAAATTACAATTTTCATTTAATACATTGAATTAAGCTATAAATTCAAAGCCATATTCTTCGTCATATTTTAATATAAAGTTTTAATTTGTTCAATGACCAATGTAAACTTGAACTTCAAGTTTTTTTGTGTTTTAAATTTGGATTTGGCGTTATTATCTCAATAATAATTGGTCATATAAATTGCCCTTATATAAATGGTTTGTATAATTCATTGAGTAAATAGATGCGCTTTGTAATATGATCTGTAATATGATCTGTAATAAAATTTCATTACATATATTTCTTCTCATTTCATATGTCCACTATAATATTCATTCAAGAAACTATTTATATATTTGGAAACTCAACCTCTTTTTAAGGTACATTGAACAAATAGAGCTCCCGATTTATCAAAAACACTTAATTGTTATTGAGATCTAAATCATCTAACACTGCAATCTTTTGAAATAGTAACTCTAAAGCGATACACGCGAAGTGTTGTACAAACCTGTAGCGGAGGGCATAAGGTTGTTTATTTTTATGTTGATTAGTCTACCTTGACGAGAGGCTGTCCAATCTTTCCTTTCGTCACGACCCCTCAAACCTCACATCACTGTACAAAAAGGTACAAATTCAGTTAATGCCATTAATGATACTAACTGAAGGAAGCAAATGAAACTATAGAAAATACTCGACCTAAAAAAATCAGAGTATTCAAAACATGATTATAAATTTAAAATAATAACATTTCGTCAGGAAATTGGGCAAAAATACAAATTCGGGAAAACGAAATTTTAGGTTAGAATTTTTTGAATTTTGGAGGAAAGCAGTAATGAGTGATTGCACAATTTGGTAATCAGGACGTTTTCTCGGAATGTAATATCAACGGACGTCGATTTCGTGTTGAAACATTCCTTCGTACTTACTAAGCGTTTTAATCGTGGCAAAACTTTTCCCGTTACTTATTCGAATGACAGGAGACTGCAGGCCGCGGCAACCAAAACCAGGAGTTGCCAGATTGTGATTGTGCATACATAATACATATGTGCACCGTCTATAACAATCATACATAAGGCCTGCCGCGCAATCCCGCAACCACGCAAATCAACGAAGAACCAATCGAACCAAAAACCGTGCAAAAATAAAATTCATATTGTACATATGTGTACATACATTTTCCCTTTTAGCTTTGGTGTTCTATATTTTCGTCAATCGTTGCTACATATTGGCAAATTGGTATCCATATACGGCCGTGTTTTTCTTTCATCACTTTTTCATATAGAGAAATAGCAGGCCTAACCCTAAGCCCAATGAAGCTTCGAACCAAAAATCTATATCTTTTGTCTTTTTCTATTGTACAAGATAATAAAGGACATAACGACCATAACGACCTTCAAGTTCGAGAGGAGATCATCATGAGTTCACGTACACATATATAAATCATTTATACAAAATTTATATGAAAATTCATCTAGTGCTTTATGTGATCTAGTGACATTCTGTGTATTCTCTGTGATCGCGGACTATCGGAAACAATAAATTATTTTCCCTTATCTGGAGCAAAAATAATTTATTTCCGATGGTCTTGAATACGTTTGAACTCCCGCCTTTCATATAGCCACGCATTTCCGGATGACCCTCGGTCAAAATACCAAAATACAGAATTTTGGCGGGGCCTCGGTACTCGGTAGTCTCGGTACCCCGCACGGTACCAGGAATCACAATACTGCAGCGTCGTCCCTGGCGACTAATTTGGTGACTACAAACTCATTCATAAAATTGGAATCTTCTTTTCATGAAAAAAACCGTGAGAAGTGTCAACATGTTCAATACAATATATGGAATATATGACACTTCGGAGTGTTGGTTAAATGACAAACTTGTAATTCATCGAATGAAATGATATAATTATTCCTATATATATTCCTAGCATAAGGTTATTATTTGACGAATAACACTTGTATTTCTTATTGTACGTGACATAATTGTTATTGAATTACTACTTTGTTCGGTAGGTAGCCAAAAACTCAGTACGATAGAGGATGATCTTCCTGGAAGTATATTTTTCAATAAATATAAAAACATTTTCTTTTCAGTATACGCGAAAAAGATGATTGATTTAATTCACTGTCATTGGTTTCCTTTAACTTCTCAAGGAAATATTTACTCCCTTACAAATCTTCAATCAACAAAAAGTTCAAACAAAATACTTGTAGCATTGTTGAAAAGAAAGATTTATTCCTTCGAATGTCAGCAAAGTTCGAAATATCACATTACACCATTAGTTAAAGAACTGTTTTTCACATGTATTCATGGTTAGTATAAACGTTAAGATCTGAAATCACATTATGATAATCACAGGTTTTTATTTACCAAGTTGTCTAAAAAATAGTATCATAAAATGTGTACTAAGTTTAAATCATTTCTACGTATGAGAATATAAAATATATATGAGAATTCTACATTATACTTATTGTATTTTTATACTATAGCAACAGCTGAAATCGTTTCTATTGACATGTATAATAAGTCGGAATTAGGAGATGATTTCGTAGTAGGAATAGTGATAACGAAACCAAGTGGAGAATGTTCAGTTGAGAAATATTTAAATATTTATACAGAAACTACTGATGCAGAAAATAATACTATGGAATCTATAGGACAAAATTGTTCAATGATAGAATTACCATATATGCCATATTTGCTTTATCATACAGTTATTCGACAGCATGATAAAAATGAAGTAAATATTAAATAATATTTATTATATTGATGAGTATATTTTAAATTTTACAATTGTACATACAAAACGCAGGTAGTGTGGTTGTTATCAGGAAATGATTGTAAAGTTCACATCATTAGAGAAGATGAAGAAAACTGTTGTTACGCAGAATTCCAAATTGTAAAATACTTTCCAGAACTGGACGACATAAAGGCAATTGCATTATGGATCGATGTATATTATTATAATGACTATCAATGGTGAGATTTCTTAACGATTTTACAACTATATATAATGTGCACAATTAATAAGCTAAAAGCCAATAAGCATTAACCTATTTCATTCATAGGAGGTATACTGCAGTTTGCTGTGAAAATGGTTTATTTAAATTAGCAAAAGTAAATGTGAAAACTCTAGAAATTGTTAAGACTTGGGTTTTGTTGTACGACAATCCTGCATGCAGTGTTCGAATCTTTCCAAGTAAAAGTGTTGTAAAGAAACCTGATTTTCTTAATCTCAGTTGTGGTATTTATCTTTCACAACTAATTTATCATGTTTTCTTTTACATTCAAAAATCAATTTATCAATTGCTTTTAGATACACCCCAAGAAAATGAGATTATTAACGTTGTTATTGCTTCTGAAAGTACAGTTGTCTTATTTCAGTAAGTTAATCGTTCATTTTCAATGATAAAATGATAATTCATTTCCAGTCATATTAACATTAATTTCTTTTTAATAAAACATTTATTTTAGAAACGTTTGTCATGAAGGTATGTCTTCTGATGTGATGCTATGTTCAAATGACACTACGTTAGATTGCATATTATGTTCCTGCATAGCAGACATTAATATGGATGGACAGAATGAAATTTTACTGGGTACTTACAGTTGTGAAGTATTAATTTTTGGTCAAGTGAACGATGAATGGAAATTAATACACAAACAACTTTTCGACGCTCCGGTACATTCAATAAGCTACTTAGATTTAATCGGAGATGGTATCAAAGTTTTGACAGTCCTTACTCAAAAAAGTGTACATATTCTACGGGTAAATGATGTTCAATTTTTATAAAATATTTTTCCGTAAAATTAATATTTCTTACATAATAAAAGTTTACTTTCAGCATGACCCGAAAGAAACAGCAAAAAAGTGGGAAGCAAATTTTACAAAGTTAATTTCAATATTGAACGCACACAAGACGTCAAATGAGAAGTAACTATATATAATGTTTTATACCTGCAAATTATATTTTCTATGAAAATTGTTATATAATTAAATATGTAAAATTGTATATAAATTAATACATATATATTTATTAATAACCTAGTCGCAGCTTTTCGATTGTATGTCATTGATTTTAATTGTGTTTTATGTTCAGTCTAGTATACATGGAAGGAATGTTCAATTTACATAATATTATGTACATAAATAAAATGTTTATAAATACGCAACACATGATAACAAGTTTTATATCTGATGGTAAGTTAGATTACGTTAGCAACATTTACTTTGTGTTACTAGTGGAAACATGCAGATGGCACATGTAGTCTGTTTAAGGGGGTTCTAAAGTAGAACAGTTACCGACCGAGCTTTCCAACAATAAAAGTATAAATAAAAAGTGTTTGAAACATTTTTTTCAAAATTTGGGCTTTGGAAGGGTGATCCTACATAACATATACAATTCAAAAAAAAATATCGCTGAAATTGGATTAAAATTAAACGAGAATTATCCGAAATAAATTATTTTCTCTTACCGGCACCAAAAATAATTTGTTTCGGATAATTCTCGTTTAATTTTGAACCAATTTCA
>JAPYZR010005798.1:0-11167 GCA_030522945.1 Trichopria nigra
CATCTCGAGTTAGCTATAGATTACTCGACCACTGCATTTTTAGCAGTTTTTAAACGGTTTGTATCAAGGCGTGGCATTCCGAGCGATCTCTATAGTGATGATGGACGCAATTTCGTTGGCGCTGAACGAGAACTTGTCCACGCGTTTAGAAGCATCGCTAATGATCATACAGTCGCAACTCCACTAGCTAGTGACGGCACTCAGTGGCATTTCTTTCCCCCATCCGCCACACACTTCGGCTGTTTGTTCTGGATTAAAATTTTTCTCCCTACCTCGGTCGAAAATTCGACACTCCTCCCTATATATCTTCGCCGAAAGTTGATGTTCCCTACCGCTCGCATTTTACTTGCGGCTACATTCAGAGACGCGCTCTCGGCTGTCAATGAGTGTTGATCGGCTAACCTACTCATATCGAATAACTATAACGTGTTATATTAAATATTGTTTTCATTTACAAAAATGTCTTTAAACGACTGCTTTAATGTTATATTTATTCTAAAAGTGTATTCTGTTATTAAATTTAATATTAATAATAAATTATGTTATTAAATTTAATTAATGACACTTACGGATAAGTACACCAAAAAATATTGTTCGGAGTTCGAAATGACACTCAAGTGCGTGTAAACACTATACAAAATTCGGATTTACACCCAATTCGGTGTCATTTCGAACACTGAACGTACTTGTTTCAGGGGAATGTCTTATTTTAATGAGAAAATTCCTTGATTTTCAAACTTCATGCCCTTGTAGAAATTAACTACTGAATGCCTTAAATTGCTACTGCGCACTGCGCTACTAGTTTTCAGTAGTGACACTATTAAAAACTATAGTAATATATATATTTAATATATATTTAATATATATATTATTAGAAAAATGTTGTAGATTCATAAAAACTTCCGAAAATATTATTGTAATGTTTGGGTGGGGGGCTTCGCCCCCCCCCCAAACCCCCCATCCACCGCCCCACACACCTTCTCACCGAATGAAACCTAAATGGCACTTCTTGCGCTAAAAGATAGGAGGCTACGCGTCAAACTCACGCTTGATTTCAATAATTAATGCATATATTATTATTTCGCTTATTAATGGCATACGAATTTTGAACCAGATAGGAAGAAAAATAGTATACATTACACGGGACAAAAGTCGAACGTCCTTCTCGGCGGATAACCGCCCTCGGCTTCGCCTCGGACGGTAATCTGTCCGCCGAGAGGGATGTTTTATTATTAAAAATATAATAAGAGACACTACTAGAAACTGCGTTAACTTATCTGATAATTTGTCGGATGTATTCTTAAAATAAATTTTCTTTCGCCGTCATGAAACCCGGGTCGATCAGCTATCCATCGACAATAGAAAGTTTAGCATTACCACGTCGCGCGCATGCGCCAGACAAATCATACAGCTTTGAACATATAGTCGAACTTTTTTACGCTTGTTAGGGGACTTCATCTCGTAACCTTCCAACGTTTTTCACATCTTTTCACTAGGTAGAAGACCTCTATAAATTTCCGAATGCGACTGTATCGTGCGGTGAAAAATTTTCGATTTGGGGAGGATCAATTAATCAACTCATATCTCACGATCTACTCAACCAATTCCAATCGGGTTAGGATTAATATGCCATATTCCGTAAATTCCGCGGTCAGTGAGTCGGATAGTAATTCAAAATCCCAGTCTAGCATGCTGTGATAAAACATACCGTCATTTATGAAATTATTTATTTATTTATTTATTCATTTAAATCAGAAATTTGACGGGCGTAATCGCCCTTAGAATACACAGAAAGTAAATTACATCTTGGTAGCGCCGCCAAAAAATGACAAAAAATAAGGGTATTTTCTCGTTAAGTGTTAATTAAATTATTTAAATACAAGCATAATACTGTAAGGTTTCCCTTTTACAACAATTGAAAAATCTATTGGTGTCCAGTAGCTCCCTAGTTGTAGAAGATAAGTCGTTCCAATATCTGCGCAGAAGTGACATGAAGGAATAATAAGATATATTAGAACGACTAATATCCTCCATTAAAGGACGAAACTGCCTTAGCTGGTATTCCTGTTCACGAGGTAAAAGCATAGATGCTATATCCGGTACTCTGGCAACTCCTAAAAATAAATTGCGGGTAAGGCGCAGACCATATCGAAGATCAGTACATTAAAATCGGACGAACTAACGTTTTATATAGGCTAATAATAGCAAGGATATCAGAAAAAATTTTTGTAGTCCTGATAACAAATCTAACCGATTTATAGGCCCTGTTAACTGCAGCAAATATTTGAAGCAATCATCTTGAGCAAGCTCAAGGTTGCGAATGGTGTAATGATTGGGGATTAGGTCAGATTTCTTAGAAAATCTTAAATATTTGCATTTGTTTATGTTCAGGAAAATGCAATTCCTTGAACATCACGCTACAAGATTATCAAGATCACCTTGAAATCTTAAGGCATCGAAAGGGGAGTTAACTACTCCATAAAGCTTTAAGTCGTCCGCGTAGAGAAGTGGTTTGGCAAAGTGAAATGTATCACAGACATCATTGATAAATACGATGAAAAGTATTGGTGCCAAATGCGAACCCTGTAGCACTCCAGAAGTGACCACAAATTCCGAGGAGTGGTGTCCCTTTAACCGAACCATTAATCGTCTATCCGTGAGGTCCAGATCCAGTCCAGCAATACACCACCTATACCAAACCCACACAATTTGTGCAATATTAGTCAAACGCCGTGGAAAAATCTAAATACACTATGTCCACACTTTGACCATTATCCAAAGATCTTCTTACTAAGTCAGTAAAAACCAACAAATTCGTAACAGTTGATCTTCCCGTATGAAAACCATGTTGATTTAAGCTTATCTTAGGCAGGTGAAAATCCGAAAGCTTTAAGGAAATAATACCATCGAACAGTTTGGAGAAGACATTTGGAATGGAAATCAGTCTATAGTTCTCAATATTACATTTATCCCCAGCCTTGAAAACTCTTCAGTAAAAACTAAACAACTCAACCCAACCCACTCAGAAAGAGGGCCTAAATTCGGTTTGGTTTTAGAAGAGGAGTTTTTAAAGTTTGAAGCGAAGAGATCAGCTATAGCGATACCCGAGTCCGCACGTAGATCATCTAAGTACATAGATAGTGGTATGCCGTTAGAGTTTTTCAAATTATTCACAAATGCCCAAAATGATTTAACATTTGATCTAGAAGCTAGTTGAACTCTCTTAATATACCCGGTATAACATATTCTGGATAATTTTTGGAGTGCATCAAACTGCACAATTCTCTATAATACCAGCTTGGATAAGTAGAAGGTCGAATAACACTCTTCGGGACATATTTCGTGATTAAATTATTTAGAACTTCGTAAAAAGAGAACACATTTACATTCACATTAGAGTCATTAAGAATATGGTCCCAATTAATTGTGGAAAGATCATTGTTTATAGCTACTATATATAGTAGTTGGCCCGATAAAAATTAAACGTCTCTGATAATGGCACGAGACTACCCACTTGTGTAGTATGATTCAACAGCAATACGGAATGTGATGCAAGTCCGTTGGAAGAAGTTGATCCGGGATGTCCACTTGATGTAAATCATTATTCGCGGAAAGATGAACCCTTCGACGGAAGAGAAGGCAAGATTTGAGACAGTCCCAATAACAATGCTGAGTTAGCTATTGTAGTAGCAGACTCCTGAATACAGGGTTCTACATAACCCGTTGTAGAGAACGGTAGCTCTAACTCGTTATTCCAGCTGATGTTAGGCAGGTTGAAATCACCAAACAGCATCCATTGAAAATTTACGTAGCAACATCTAATCCTCTCAATGGTCTGAACAAACTCGATGTACGTAGAGATGTGGGATCTCGGGGAAAAGTCAGCCACTCCGATCACAAGCTCACTAGTAGCAGTACAGGCTTTAATAAAAAATAAATTCTGCTGCCGATAAACAAATTCTCTCAATTATCGTAGAGGACATACAATAATTTAAGACCACAATAAGAAATCAGCCACCGCGCTGTGAATTTGACAAATCGTAACACCTATCGCATCTAAATATATTATACTCTGATAGTACAAGTTCTGTATCCGATATACCGTCGTGTAACCATGTTTCAGTTAGAGCAATAATATGAGACACTGATGTAGATATGGATACATTAACACGAAAATTAATAATAATAATAAAATAATCCCCGAATATACTTAATAGGTTTGAGCCTATCCGGGTTTTTCTCATTATAGGAACGTAAGTCCTCACGTATGGACTTAAGGTATTCCCTTTGATTAGGAGTGGAGTCACATATACCGTGTTGCAGACGCGATTTACTTTTGAGTAACACGATGACATCCGACTTCGACTCCAGTCTAACTATCAAAGGCCTGCACTTCCCATGTATTTTCACGCCTATTTTATAGCAACGTACAACATTCAGATTAGATACTTTTAAGTCATTAATAATCGATTTAACTTTTTCCGCATATAGAGTAACAAAGTCACTTGCTCCAATGCGTTGTCTCCGCTTCCTTCTCTACATCGGCTGACCGATGTCGAATTCGCCAAGAATTGTGGTGTTGACCGCGCTCGTGAGCGTTAGAAATTAATGCAATCTTTTAGCGTTCGGCGCAACGCCTAAGCGCCCGCGTCTGCTGTTTCAGCCTTCTTGCCGGCTCCTCGACTCGTGCACCGATGTGGGGACGGAAGTGAGGGGCAGATTACGCGAAACCGGCAGCGTGCTTGCATTTTCGCTTCGCTTTCTGAGTTTCCAGTTATATATTTTGTAATGCAATCACGAAGAATTAAGCAATTCCGCCTGAATCCGTGTTCTGCGATCTTTCGGGAGGCTGGAAGATTCCTCGAATTCCGCGAACTGCGTACTGGTTGGCTTGTTTCCGCCCGTGCTCGGCCAAAGAACCGAAAAATTCTAACTCGCAATCAACCGCGCGTCGCGACGGCGCCATTTTGGCCACGTGATACCGCGATGATTTCGCTTAGTGCTTGTTAAACGGCTGAGCTCAATCAGCTGAACATCTTTTTTTGTTAAGGAGTGGAGTTGGGTGTGTGTATCGTGAAATATAAATAGTTGTACTGATTTTGGTTTTCTTCGGCGTTTTGATTTACCTTGAAATAAAATTTAAAATCTCCGTTGGAGTAAATATTAATATTACCAACAAGCTATTGTGTGTATTACTTCTTGGAGTAAACACAGTAAACACAGCTATAGGAACACAAAGTGAGGTACAATAACGTAGGAGAAATGTAAATATTAAACAGTAAGCCGTGAAGTCAGTATTTTAAACTGTGGTATCTATATTAACCGTTTCGATACGATAATGTACTAGACTAGACACAGTTCACGGAAGATTAAAACTTACTCCAATACTACTGTATATAAGCACTTAGTTTTTAGTAGAGAAGACTAACACACTGAACTGCCGACACGAGATGCTGCCAATATTTACTATTTAATATGCAACATGTAATAAAGCGAAACCCGCACTGTACTACCAAGGAACGGATCAACTCCTCGGATTCCCGGGCAGAAGTTTAGTTTAAATACATATGGGCACAATAGGAACTACACCACTATTCAAAAATTATGAGCTTTTATAGGCGATATTAAAAGCCAACTTAATTATTATCAGCGTTATAATTCGGGATTCCGATTAATTTCGATCGGTTACTTCGTACGCGGTATCCGCCCGTACAGGTCGACGTAACCATTGAAACTGATTATGCAGATTATGCTGGTTATGCTAATTATGCTAATTATGCTGATTATGCTGATTACGCTTTAACACTAAAAATGTTTTTGAGATATTCCCTCCATTTCATTCATTATCCTTCTTCACTTAAGGCCGAATGGGATCAAGATATTTAAAAAAAAAATTTTTAATAGTATATCTTTCATTGTGCAACTAATCTTTCAAATTAGTTGCTCAAGTATAGGACTATTTTTAGAAGATCCACTGACAAATTCGTTGTTAATAAAAATTATTAAATTATGAAAAATATAAACTATATTATGGATGATGTCGATTATATTTTTCAATTTAAATATACTTTTGTAATAAATGTCTGTAGGGCGCTGCAGGTAGCGAAAGGATTATACGTCAAATAAATTCTGAATTAGAAAAAGCATCTATTATGAAATGTCCGAAGAATACTGGAGATGTTGCCGATTTATTATCATTGCAATATGAGTTGCATTCTTTGCAACAGGGCATTCACCAAATGGAAAAAATTACCCCCGATACTTCCGGATTTTTAAACGAAGATAGATTTAGATCCGATCCGTTTGGCGATTCATTCACAGAAATAAAGGTTGTTTAAAATATATAGTAATGTATACGTATATATATATATATATATTACATTTATTTTCATAATGCTATTACCCAACTTACAGTGGGTCATTAACATTGAAATATATTTGACTCATCGTGTGTCGGACAGATTATTATCGTACCCTTGTTTGATGATTGGATATTATGAGAAAAAATACATTTTTAGAATATATGCAATTAATATACGTTAGTAAGACGTTTGAACATCATTCTATAAAAATAAAATTTTTTGACCATTTGAAATAACAGGAAAAATTCAAGTGTTTTGCTTGTTACATCGGTCGAAGAAAAAATTAAAAGTTTTGTTGTAATTAAGTACGTTTCGGCATCCAATATCGGTATATTGACATTACTAGAAGTAACGTTAGATATTTTGTATTTAATATGGTATATAATTTTACAATAGTATAACCATAACTATTATTTTGAAAAAAAACTTAGATGAAATGTTGGAAATATTTAGTATTAATATCCCAGCAAACGAGAACGAATTATAGCGAATTAAGAAATGGCAGTTTTTAATACTGTTCGCATATGGAACGAAAGGCAGGTTCAGGATCGTGGGTATTTTGGAAATCGTAGGTGAGGTGTACAAAGCGTGCGATTCAATGCACTGATGTCTATTTTATGTATTTATTTGGCACTTAGCCCTTGCGGGAGGTACATTGATGGATACAACTTGTCGCGCACCCGTACCGTAACATAAATTTGTACGAAACGACATGGCATGGTATCACGCCGAACGAAATGTACGCTCATAATGGAGCACAATGAGTTGTCCCTAGCGTTAGAGTTACACTATCTTCGGTATGCACTGATAACAATATAATTGTTGTAACTGGGCGCGCGAATTCGGAGTTTGCCGTTTTAACCGTAAAAATTCTTATGAAGAATTTACCGCGTACGAATTTTGTAACGCGACCTAAACGCCACTTGGTCGGTGGCATAGTTGGTAGATTTATAAGTACAATCTGATCAACGGTAAGATTCTCTTCTGGCCGTTGCCACTTACTGCGATGCTGCAACGATCGCAGGTAGTCGGATGACCAGTCCCTCCAGAATTCCTCCATCAAACGACGATACGTTTGCCGCCGACTTAAACACGAACGACTTAAATCTTAATGGGATGAGGACGAAACGACTGTCAGTGACGTACCGGTTAGAACATGTCCCGGAGTTATAACCTCGCCATCATACTGACTATTTGTATTCAGAGCTAACGGACGCGAGTTTAGACACGCCTGAATTTCTTTAGTTGCAAAGCACACAAACATCACGATGCATGCCGCATGTGACTTGTGTCCACGCCCGGATAATTATTACAATTGCACGGGGCTTGCATAATCTACGCAACTATGTTGAAATGGCTTGTCGGGTCTCAGAACTCGAGGAAACGGTAAGATGCCCATTAGTTGTGTTGATGTGGCAGCTTTCAATCGCGCACAAACGACGCAATGGTGAATTATGAAGCGCACCAATTTGCGACCTTGTAAAATCCAGAAAGAATTGCGTAGCGTCTGGAATGTCAGACTGGCCCCGCCGTGCAGGCAGCGGTGATGTGCCGCTCGTAGCATGGTCGTCACCACAGTATGAGACCTCAATGTGTGTGGATGGGTAGCGTCATAACTCAGTGACGCGTTCGGGAGCCCGCCACCTGCCCGTATGACACCATTGTTAAAGAGAAATGGATTTAACGCTTTTAACGGGCTCCATTAAGATACTGGAGTTCCGGATTGCATTTCACTGATTTCATCTGGAAATTGGAATGATTGCAACCATCGCATCCAAATTGTGCGAGACTTCAATGAATATGAAGACGCGAGAGGCCGCACGGTTTCCCATGGACGAGTCCATACCAATACGTAATTAGTAATGCGGATCAGTAGATTACATTCTGATATTCGCACCGATAAATCCGTGAGTGTGGAATTATCTTCGTGATCAGCTACGAGAATATGTGCCTTCTCTTCGAGTGGTGCGTTATCCTCTAAAATAGGCTGCGATTGTGGCCAGTACTGGGGTGAGCGGATCAGCCATTCAGGACCATTCATCCACAGCGACGATGCAAGAAATTCATATGGCCGTGAGAGGCCATATCCGCTGGGTTGTCTTGTGATGCCACTGAGCCTCTGGACTCTGTGGTCTGAATTCCAGACAATGGGTTAGCAACAAATGTATTCCACTTCGTGGGATGCTGAGCTAACCATGAGAGTACGATCGTGGTATATGTCCAAAAATGCACGACGAACATTTCAAATTGTGGCATGGTAGCGAGGACCTTTGCGAGCAGTAAGGCAGCATTGACCTCGAAACGAGGAACACTTAATTGTTTAATAGGAGCGACCATGGTCTTACTGTATAGTAGTGAAACCACGTTTGCACCATCGAACCGCGTGATGCGTGAATAAATCACGGCTGCGAACGCGAGGCTAGAAGCAGCAGAGAATCCATAGAGTTCGCAATATCCGGACTGACACTTATCCATCGTGGTACGGTTATGCTTGATAACTGATGCAGATCGCCTGCAAGGTTATCCCAAAGTTTCTAAAATTTCTGCTGGCAAAGGATCATCCCAACCTTGCTTAAGAAGCCAGAGCTTTTGTATTAAGATTTTGGCGGACACAATGACTGGAGATGCCCAACCGAGCGGGTCATAAAAGCGAGCATCGAGCATCGAGAGAGAGAGAGAGAGAGAGAGAGAGAAGATTGATGTCGAATTCGTATTCATGAGAGCAGACTGATTAGTAGCCTGAATACGAAATTGATTTATTTGAACGATTCATTTGTCGGATTCCAGTAAACGCCTAGTATTTTCAAACATCGTCAGATGAGCGACTGGGATCCCATGCGAGTCCGTAATTTTCAGGGTTGATATTTGCCAACAATGAAGGCTCGTTACTGGCCCATTTCCTGAGCATGAACATCATGCGCACTCCTTAACAATGCTTTTATTTCATTACGGAGTTTCACAGCCATTGTGACGTCATCTGCTCCGAAGAGTCAATCATCGACCTGTAGCGAGACAAGATTGCGCGTTCGGATATTGTGATCCGTCATCGGCAATTAGTTGCTGTAATCCGCGCATTGCTAAAAATGGAGCACTGGACACTCCGAAAGTCACAGTATTGAGACGAAAATGAGAAATGGGTTTATCAGGAGAGCATCTCCAGACGATTTGTTGGAAATCTCGATCACGAGGATCAACCCAGATTTGCCGATATATTTGTGTGACATCTGCATTGTACTCGTACCTTGAAAATCGCCATTTTGTTAGGACAGAGACGATGGCGGCCTGTAATTTTGGCCTAATGAGCAATTGGTCATTGAGAGATTTATAATTTTCGGATTTACTGGAAGCGTTGAAGACCACACGAAGCGGGGTCGTACTGCTGGACTCCTTTTGAACGCCATGGTGTGGCATATAATAGGTTCGCCATTCATCACAATCGCAAGTGGTGAGGCTCATGTGACCTTGACTCTCATATTCACCGAGAAAGTCGGCATATGCCTTCATATCATCGTTCGAACGCAAGCTCTTCAGGAAATGGTAGACGCACTACATATGGGCCCGTGGGTAGTCGAGAATGCGTTGTTTGAAAATGAGACTCGCAGCGGGAGTCATCAGGTGACAAGTGTTGTCGTATCGGAAGTTCTTCCGTCTCCCAAAATTTCGACGTGATGTCGAGCAACTCGGGATATTCATTGCATGTGTGCACTTGAATTGGTTCTGACGTACGGGCGTTACGGCAAACGCCCTGACAGATGTGCCGTTCCTCCCGCTTCAAGAGCCCGACCCGAAGTGACGCTCGAGGTCTTTCGCTTCGGTATACACACGCATACCATTCTCTCGGCTATCGGGGCTCTTACCGAGTCACTCCAACTCCAAAATAAAACGAAACTCGCAAAATAATGAAAAATCAATGCTGCCAACTTGAAATCGGGGCGGCGGGCGATATCTCAGTGTAACGATACGTTACAAACCCCCTTCCTTTACCCGAACTACGGGGGAGTTCCGTCGGGTGTAACCAATAATGTAAACTCCTGCGACAGCCCGCCGACGAGAACTGAACCTCTCGAATCGGTACTCAACTCCTGTCGGACCTTTCGGGAGGGGGAGGTAAGCTCAACCGCTCCTCCCCAGCTGGAGTCCTCGCTGGTTTCTGATGGGCGGCCAAATGCAGGCCCTTGTCTCCTTTCCTACTCGAACCCACGGCCCTCTACTCCTATCACAACACATCGTCCTTATTGCGCAATCATCAGTTCCTCCGGAGCTTCCTTGATCCTGACGGGTGCCGGGTGGCAACCACTCCCCCAAATAGAGGGGCCGTAAAAGTCGCCGTCCTCTTAATAGTCCTCGATGCATCTGAAATAGAGACATAGTATTAATGTGTCCTTTCTGACCCGTCGCTTCTCGGCCATCTGACGGTGTTGCTCCGTGGATGGAAGGGCTCGACGACCCTCGCTCTCCTCGTTTCCGGATTCCGCGGGCCGAGCTGGTAAGTTGCAGCTCCCGACCCGCGCTGGTTATTTCCCGAGTAACTCTCGGTTCCGGAACAATTAGGGCAATCTCTCCGGGTTGTTCCTCAACGTCTACACCCGAAACGTTTCCGGGGCTT
The DNA here is from genome assembly GCA_030522945.1 of Trichopria nigra. NCBI lineage: Eukaryota > Metazoa > Arthropoda > Insecta > Hymenoptera > Diapriidae > Trichopria > Trichopria nigra. Next base: position 10,969 of record JAPYZR010005798.1, read on the forward strand.
GACACCCAATTGGGTGTCATTTCGGACACCGAACATATTTTTTTCTGTGAGAGTGAGTCCAAAACTGCAATAAAAAATTTTCCGGTATCTTGTACGTACTTACGTTACTACGCGGCATAGCGCCCAAACTAAAATAGGTATCAAAAATGTGTTTGGTGAAAAGTTGTATTTTGATCCAACTTAGAACTGATTAGATTTT